>JBANCZ010000284.1:0-43308 GCA_037040025.1 Sphaerogastrella javana | reverse complement strand
GATAAACACATTGCAGGTGTGCATGTGTTTTCTGATGCAGACTTTGCTGGGAGCTCCTTCACTGAAGATGAGAAGAAGCTTATTAAGTTCTTCCATCATATTGTGTTTGTAAATCGTAGCCCTATCATTCCTAACTTTATTGGAAATACTTACGGGGAGGACTACATCTTTAATCCTGCCTCTTGGAGAAAGGAAGTAGCAGCCAATCTTTTGGATGAGGATGTCGTAAAGGATTTTGTGTTTGATAATGGGGAAGTGTCCCGCCCTGTTATTCCCCCGGATATGTACTATGCTCTTTGCGAGTTCTTGGGGAAGGCTTGGAACGACAGCCATTTTGATTTTACTTCTCTTCCTCCGATTGAGGTAGAGCTGGATTTTGCTGAGATTCCTTCTGGGTCTCTGCCTGCCCAGTTTGATTATCCTCTTGCAATCACTTCTTATGTAGCACAGCTCCTGCTTCGAGGAGCCACTCAGAATAAAGTAGGAGTAGCCTCTTCTGAGCAGGGTTTGTTGTTTAGGATTAGAGAAGCTCTGACCGAAGCTTATGCACAGGCTACGAATAATCACGGAGCTGTGCTGACTCCTCTGTTTGCTGATAATGGCATTGCGAGCCCTTCTCTGTATCGTCCTCCGCGCCATCCTGAGATGAAGCATCTTAAGGATCCTCAGTTCTATTGGGGGGAACTCTTTGCTAACGAGGACGGGTTCATCAGTCCTACCAGCCTGGGAGAAGTGAATTGCCCTCCTGAGGCTCCTTTTGCTTTGGCTGATCCTAAAACCTACAGACTCGTAGCAGAGGTCTTGGAGACTCATGATAATGTAGTGGAGCGTTTCCTGGAGATTACTTATCCTGCAGATCAGGTTCCTGCAAGCCTTCATGAGTACCTGATGCATATGGGTATGACGGACACTGAAGCTCGAGCTCAGTTGCAGGGAATGAGTGTCTACCAAGGGCCCACTTTTAATCCTCCTGCAGTAGCAGACATGGAGGAAGCTCAAACTAAGGTGACTTCCCATCCTGCTAAGGCCTCGTATCAAGGTCCTGAGTATGTGATCTTTGACATTTACCAATACAACATTGGCCCTAGATTCGATTCCAGAACAGGGAATCTCTACGGGTCTTTGACCATGACTCCTCTGTTCTTGCTGTACCCTTCTACCTCTGCTTTTGCCACTAGCTTTCCTGACAAATATCAGGAGACTTTGCAGCAGGCTGTAACGCAGGCTCGTGACTTGATCAAGGATATTTGGGGAAATGTGCCTCAAGCCATTCTTGACAAGCGCGGCGGGGAGGAGGGATTCTATAGAGTTCAGGTAGGCGGTCATCCTAGCAGCCTGCCGGCAGCGGACTATCTTCGGAAAACTATGACTGGAGCAGAGTGGAGGGAATGGACTAATGGGAAGTTCCGTACTCATATCTCCAACTTCCAAATCATGGTTACTCCTGAGATCGTGGAAGAGTCTTCTGGTCCTGTTGTAGTGGAGACTGTGCAAGAGATTGATCCTGGCACCTATACCACGATCTTGAAATACTCCAACACGTCAAGGAAGACTAAACTACGCCTACGCTGGGCAGACATGGATACTCTTGAACCTTCCTCTGCCTCAGCTCAAAGCCTGGGTATGCTTCTTCATAAGGGGGAGTCTGGTTATGAGACTGCCTTGGAGTGGAAAGCTGACATTGCAGAATCCGCAGCTAAGGCAGGGGCTATCATCTATGGAAACGGTATTGGGGATCTGTACTTTGTTAAGACGCATATTCCGCAGGAAGGCTTGTGGCCAGTGTGGCCTGACCTGATCCACCGAGATGTTTATGCTTATTCAGATGGGGCGGGTCTGGGAGAATCTTTCTGGGAGAACCTGACCTTCCAATTCTTGGATTGGGATAATAGTGTAATCCCTGTTCCAAGAGAGTACTGCTATGTATGGATTGGGGTCATTGGAAGGTTTATGGGAGTTCATATTACTAGTGACTTCCAAGGTCCGTATTCTGGATCTTTCCTGGTAGGCAGTATTCAAGGCAGGGTAGTTACCCTTGAAGGTTTGAGATCCTTGGGCCCGAATATTCAAGCTCCTAATGCTCAGCATTTTATGCATGCTTGGCAAGCTGGAGCAGGAAGCAACGGATCAGACTTCTGCTGGACTGGAGGGTTGCCTACAGGTACGCACAATAATGGCGTAATCATTAGCCCCACTCCTATCACTTACGCACTTTACGCCTACCAGCATCGTCCTATCATGTTGGCAACTGGCTCCTCTCCTAATTATGTAGTAGTAGAGACTGAGGTCAATGGGGAGCCTAAGTTTCATATTCATCCCGCAGCTAACCATGCTACCGCTGTCACTGTGGCTGGCTCTACGGTATGGAGAAGGGATACCATGATGGATGTACAGCTCATGGAAATTGAAGAGCCTGAGTTCAATGCAAGGTTGGTAGGAATTCTTAACGAGACCTACAATAGCTGGCTTCTTAAGCATCAGCTGGTAGGAAACCCTAATGCAGGCTTGAATGCTTATCACTCTTGGAGTGACGCCATTCCTGTATGCCAAGTGCTTGGAAGAAATACAGTATCAGGCAAGCCCTCTTATCAGCATTTCTTGGATAAGAATGATATTGTGTTCGGTTTTGGTTCTCTGTCTGGATCGGAGAGCACTCAAGTTCCTGATGTTTTGATCCGGAGAAGGGTAATTAGCTCTGGCCTGGCCTTTGACATTATCCAACTTATTTCAGGAAAGTTCTACAACCTTGTGGATGGTCTGGTTACCGACTCCTTGGACAACGCTGCTAAGCTGATTACCACCATTGAGACCTCTTCTAAAGGTTCAGTATCTGTGGTAAGGTATCTTTGGGATGAGAAATACTTGATGGTAGCGGATGAGGGTAAGCCTTCTGAGCTGTTCAAAATGGGGGAAGTCTATGTAGGAGGCAGTTCTAGATCCTTTTGCGCTCTAACCACTCTGCAGAGAGTGGATGAAGATGGAGAACCTCTTGAAGGCTTTGATCCTGAAGCTAAGATTGTGAGCCAATTCGAGAATCATCCTGCTTCTTTTACTCCTGCCTCCATGACTCAGTGGAAAGAGATTAGTAAGCCGTTCTTTACTTCAGAGGATAGCATCCTGAATCATCTTCCGTCATTGCCTGCTGCTGCGGGTAGAAAGGCTGGAGGTACTGTAGGGAGATTGCTTGCCTTGTTTGGGGGTTCCACATACTTGCTTCAACGAGGTAGCATTGCTCCAGCTTATCCTATCCACCAAGAGGCTTTGGTGTTTGACTCTTTCCAAAGCAAGTGGGGTAAGTACAGCCAGGAGCATGGGTTCCTTACCAACATGATTCCTGTCAACGGCACTTCCAGAGGCTTCCTTACCTCCCAGCAGTTCACAATGGATGGTGTATCTGTAGATCCCAGAGGGAGTATTTTCTACTTCCATGAGGAGCCTGCGGAATCCTATGTTCGCTACGGTAAGATTGGCTTCTACCGATCTGGTTTTACGAAAGGGGAGGAGGTACGAGCATTGTTTGCTAAGCAGGCTAATGCTACTTTGTCTATGGAACCTTCTTTTGATGGCTCTGCTGCTGATAGAACGTATGCTCAATCGGCTGTGGTAGACAACAAAACTTTCGGAATGGCGGGATGCCACGTGTCAGCACGCTGGTATAATGTCGTAGTGTCAGGAACATACGAACTTGTTGGACTAGAGTTTCTTGGTTCAGTAACATCAAGGAGATAACAATGGCCTTGCCAAACCTGTCTGCAACGTCAGGCAATCTTATGAACATGGATCCTAATGCACAGGTGGCAGCCTTGCTGGCTGCTGTCAATCAGGGAAATGGATCCGGAGCCCCTAGGCGTGTGGACTATTTCAGGGATAATGGAAGCGGACTGTCTAGCAGCTACGGGCACCGCAGACCCCTCTATAACGATGGAAACACCACTACCACTGCTCAGGCCAGTTCTACTACGGAACAAGAGCAGATCATCCGCACTCTGCAGGAGGTAATCCAAGAGAATGTTTTGCGACAATGGCAAGAGCAGATCGTAGAAAATTCTAATGAGGTTATTTCCAGAGGTACTCCGGAAAGTTCTGCTGCTCTTGGAGCCCTAATCGAGCAGCTCTTGTCTGGAGGCACTCCTGAGGATCAAGAGCTCCGAGACCAACGTATGTTGGAGATTGAACGCACACGGGAAATGAGTGGCGATTACTCTAAGAGTTCTGCTTTTGCTGATGCTGACCGAGCAGCAGAAGCTTCCTCTAGGAGAGCTTTGGAAGAGAGCCTTGCCAATATCAATGCGGCAGTGCGTGGCTCGGGCACCTCTGGTGGAAGTATGCAAGCTCTTCTTGCTGGCAATGCTTCAAGGGATGCTGCTGAACTTGCTGCTCAAACAAGGCTGGACGCTTCTGCGGCGTACGGTGGAATTGCTGCTCAGTTCCAAGGGATTCTGGAGGCTCTTACCAGGCAAGATCCTAGCAACAATACCACACAAATGCTGTTGGAGGCTCTTAGTCTGGCGCAGACTCAGAATGAAACTAGGGATCGTACCACCACTACGGACCGTGTTGGTCAAGAGACTACCCAAACCAATACTCAGAGGGATTTGAGAGAGGAAACTAACCGATTGGCTAACTCTACTACATTTAATGTAGGAGTATCCTCGGGAAAGGGTAATGGTTCCGGTGGAGGAGGGGGCGGCCTCGGAACCTATAGAGATCTTGATGAGCCCTTGGAGCGTTACGGTATGCAGCTTCTGACTCCTTCTCAGATCAGGGCAGAAGAGGCTAAGAAGGCTCAGCAGAATGAGGCTACTGCAGCACGCAGAGAGTCTTATAATCAGTATTATCAAAATACTTACGGCAGACCTTACACAGGATAATCACTATGGCAACCAGAGAAGAGGAAGAGCTGCGTAGGCGGCGTGAGCAAGAAGAGGAGCGTCGAGCACAAGAGCAGGAGCAACTTAATGCTGAGGCTCTTCTTCTTCAGATGGTCCAACAGCAACAACCTGCCAGCAGTAATATGGCTGTAGCTAACCTAGACGATCCTCGTCTTGCAGAAATGAACCAGAGGCATGGGGCTCAAGGCTTTGTCTTTGATCTTGGTCCCTCTGGTAATGTTCGCATCACTAATACTCAAGCTACCCGAGATGCTGCTCAGCAGTTCCGCAGTGCCGTAGAGCTTGACCAGCCGAATCGTTTCCAGAATGATCCGCCATTGCAGCAGGATCGGCCTAAGGTTCTGGAAACGGATCCGTACTTTGAACTTCCTTCTAGGCTTCGCGCTCAGGTTCAAACCCTGAATACTGTGGAGGACTTCACTGAGCGTCAGCTTATGCTGGCGGGTATGAACTCTGAGGTTAATGACTACGAAAACAAGCGTCGTCAGGAGATCATCGAGGAGCAGCAAAGGATCCTAGGAGTAGCCGACCTGGATAGTGCTATGCAAGTAGCTGCTAGTCGGGCTTCTACTGACCCTGCTGCGCAATTTATCAATGGTCGATACCAAACTCAAGCCATGCTACAAGGAGCTCAGCAACGAATGCAGTTGGTTGCTTCTGCCGAGCGCAGGGCTGAGCAGCTTCTTGCTAATGACCAACAACTGAGCAATATGCGTAGCATGCTTACTGCCGCAGAACGAATCTCTGCTGATGTTAGCAATAAGGAGAATCGTGAGTTCGGAAGGCGGCTTACGCAAGAGGCCCAGAATGAGCAGCTCCTTATGGAAGTTCCGCAAGAGATGCGGGATCGAGCCAGGCTTCTGCGGCCGGATCTTGCTAACAGTGACGAGGCAGCTATTGCCCGCTTCATTCGAACTGGTCGTATGAGTAAGCCTGAGCTTGAGGCTACTATGGCTTCAGCAGAAGAACTTCCTACCCTTGCTCTGGCTCAGGGCAATGAGTTCGCTAAGCGTGCCCTATACGCTGAAGAGGCTCAAAGGACTGGACAACCTGTAGAGGCAGTACAGAAGCGCTTCGAGGATATGACTCGCATCTTCAATAGCCCACAAGAGCTTACCAAGAAGATGCGAGAGGTGAATCGAGGCAATCCTTCAGTAGCGGATGCTAATGCCTTGGTGCTGCAGCAAGCTTCTATGGGCACTGCCACCAAGGAGATTCGAGAGCAGGCTCAACGTATCCGATCGGATACCATTGTTGCGGCTGTGCAGCAGGCTCAAGAGCAGCAGTTCATGACAAGGGCTGATCTCTGGGGCGTAGCGGATCCTGCCTTCAGAAGTGCGGTAGAAGCTGCTACCAGAACCAATGGCCAGGCCACTGCGGATGCTGTTATGCAATCCTACATTGGCGATGCTGTAGGAGATGAGCGTGCTATCAAGATGCAGGAGTTCTTTGATCTGATGGGCACAGCTGCTGATCCTTTCCGTAGGAGTTTGGTGGCTCCTATTGATCCCTACATCATGCAGCAACGATTGGTCCAATCGAACATCATTCTGCAGATGCAGCAGGAGCAGTACCAACGAGCTTATGAGACCAGAGCCCAGGCTCAAGGTATGAACTCTTGGTGGATGCAGAATGCAGCAGAGCCTGCTGGTCGCAATGATCTGAACTAAGGAGCAGCACATGCTTTCTAATAACCTGTCCACGAATGTGGATGATGAAGAAGAGGAAAGGAGCAAGCGTCAGGAGGCTGGTCCTCGAGCTGAAAGCCTCTATGATCTTGATCCTAACTTCAACTACGATTATGGGACCAAGGATTCAAATGTCCTTCAGGCCATCACTGGGAACGTGACTGCTACCATTGCAGATATTGGAGTTACCTTCTGGAACTCCCTGCCTGGTACTACTGACACTACTACCTATGATGTTCTGGCGTCCCTGGATCAGAATGCTCTGAATGCCTATCAGATGAACCCTGAGGCTATTCAGACTGCCTCCTTCATTGCTGGTTCCCTTATCCCTGGCGGAGCAGCCTTGAAGGTTATGGGCCTGGCTCGCAATGGCGTTAAGGGCGCAGGCTGGTTCAGCAAGGCTGGTCAACAGGCTCGTGTGGAGAATCTTCAAGAAGCCTACAGGATGGGGGCTGCAGGAGAGAAAGAGTTCCGCCGTTTGCGGAGGCAGCATTTCGCTTATGGTCAGGCTAATAATCTGATGGATGTAGCTGCTACCGAGATGGCTGTGCTTGGCATGATGAATGCCCATCCTTTCCTTGAGGACTATTGGGAAGATCCTGTCAAGAACATTGGCCTTGCCTTTGCTTTTGGTGGGGTGCTGGGAGGAACCATCCAAGGCATTGGAGATCGAGGAGTATTGAAGCGTGCTCTGGGATCTATTGACGAGCAGGTTATCGATACTGCCCATGCTGAGGTGCGCTCTTCCTATGAAGGTCTTACCAATCTGCAGCGCATGCAGGTTCGTCAAGCCAACGTAGAATCCTTTGACAAGATGTTGAAGGATAAGGAACTCGCTCCCAATCTTCGAGAGTATGTTGCCCAGCTCAGCCAACGCGAGAAGGTAGCACAGCTTGAAGACTTTAACAGCATGACCAAGAAGCGCCTCAGTGCTGCTGATGCAGAGTACAAGGAAGAGCTTCGCACCATGCTGACTACGGATGACCGATTCGTGGGTGTGGAGCAGGTTGAGCTTGGACAATTCAAGACTCGTACGGGAGCTCAGAGCAAGTTGAAGAGCTTGCGCTCTGCTACTACTGGCCGAGATTTCATGGAGTTGAATGATTATTTCCCGGAGACTGGTGGGACTAAGACTGTCTACTACAACCAAGAGTTTGGTAAGTTTGGATCTCCTAATGAGATCGTGAACATTAGTCGAGCCAGCAGTCTGGGAGCCCGTCCCAATACTCTGAACATGAATGCTCAAGAGGGTCAAAGGCTCCTCAGCATTCCTCAGGCGGACAATAGCCTTGCAGTCTCTGGGAGCAGAACTCCGGAGCTGGATCTGGAATACCAGAAGGCTGTGGCTGCGATTGATAAGCTCTCTCCTGAGCAGATTGCTAAGGCTAAGATCAGCCCGGATGATCTCATTACCATGACGGCTGTAGTAGCTCGCATGCGTAAAGATCCGGATGCCTTCGAGAATGTGAAGGTTAGTCTGACCAACAACCAGCCGAACTGGGGGGCGTACGAAAGCAACGTAGTTAAGCAGAATCGAGTACAGCCGAACCACTTCAAGAAGCTCTCAGAGATGGCTCGTGCCAGCTCTCAGTATAACTTGGCCACTAGCAACCTGAGTGATGAGTCCAGAGCTCTGTTGCTGGCCTGGGCTAATGGCTCTCCTGCTGATAAGCATCGTGTTCGCACAGCCTTTACTGCCTACCTGCAAAGAGGTTATGGGCATTCGTCAAGAGACGCATCTTCGGTAGCAGAATGGATTGAATCCGCTCAAAGCCAAGGATTGCGAGCAGCCATCAAGCGTGATGTGGCGGATGCAGAAGGTTACGTATATCTGTACCGAGGGCTGCAAGAGAACCCTCGTGGCCACGCTCCGTTGGAAAGCTATACTCCTAGCGTGAATGTGGCTGGCGGCTTTGCTCAAGGCCAGAACCGTGCTCGTATCTTCAAGGTGCATTCTGATGACATCGTCGGAGTGGTGGATATGGGGCATGGAGAGCTGGAGTATCTTGTCACTGCTTCTGCACGTCCTCAAGTAGAAGCTCTGCCTACTGGCTCTGTGCAAGTGGGCAAGGATTATCTGCCAGCTAATGTCAGCGGGGTAGAGGAGGCTACTGCTGCTCAGCTTACTTCTAAGCTGCTGGCAGCTAAGCAGGACTCCATTGATTCTCTCTCTCGTATGGGGATGAGCACGGAGGAGATTGCGATTCGTACCAATACGGATCAAAGCCTGGTGGATGCCTACCTGCTGGGTAACACGAATAGGAACCTGGAAGAGTTGGCAGCAGAGGGTATGGGGAATCCTATCACGTACTCTTCTAAAGCCAAAGCTGATGAGTTCCTTACTCCTCGTATGCAGCCCTTGGTTCTTAGCACTAATAGGAACAAGGTGCCCTTTGCAGAAATGCAGGCTTCTTCGGATCGCTACAGTCTGGATAAGGCGAACCGGGATATTACCGAGGGCCTGCTTCGAGCCTCCTCGAACTCTACTGTGCAGGAGATGACTGAGCTTCTGTATGGAGAGTCCGGACGTAAGCTTGTAGATATCATGCGCAGCCAGTTGGGGGTAGTTAATGCCAACAATGCTGGTCTGAAGAGCATCCAGTCTGCAGATTTCTGGTCTCGTAACATGAAGGACTTCGGGCAGATCGCATCGGTATTCGGGGCTGACCTTACCCGCACTGCTAACAAGCAAGTGAAGCAGATCCTGGAGCCTATCACGCAAAGCATGGAGTTGGTGTCTGCTAAGCCTGAGCTTCTTACGGAGTTCAATACAGCTTTCAATGTGTACTCCTCTCTGCGCGGTTGGAAGACTTACAGGGACGGACAGTTCTGGCAGCGTAGGGAAGTTCTTCAAGGCGGTAAGAAGGTGATGGAGGAGTATCCTGTTACCTTCCAGAACAAGGAGTTCAAGGTCACTACGCAGGAGGTGGATACTCTCCTGACTCAGCTTGGATCAGCTGGGCGTCATATGTATGGAGTGGGTGCTGCTACCAACAAGGTTCTGGGTCGTCGCCCTATTAATGATCTTGGCTTCTGGATGCCTGCCACCAACCTGACTAACAAGCACATCGGCTATGTTCTCAACCGAACAGATGATACTACTAGCGTGCTGGTAGGCTCTACTAAGGAAGAGCTGGCTGAGGCTGTACAGGCTTTCAAGGAGGCTCGTGCTGCTGAGATTGAGAGTGGTGCAATCAAGGTTCTTGAGACTCGGGATGCTGCTGGCTTGTACAACAAGCTGGAAGGTCGGACGGATCTTATGAACATCAGCATTGCTAACGTGGAGAAGCAACACACGGGGGCCAGTGCTGCAGCAGTTGTACGATCCACTACGGAGCATCTCTCGGATATCGCTACCAGCTACGAGAACTATATCCACAGCTCAGTGCGAAGGCTGGCGGACGTAGGATTGTATGACATCACTGACAACCTCAGGAAGATGGCAGATATCCATGATTCTGGTATTGCCAATCAGCCTTTGGGAACTGTACGTAGGTGGCTGGGAAGTTCTGAGAACCCTGCCAAGATCATGCACCAGACTCTGATGGGTGTGAGTAGCATGAGTGATGCCCCAGCCTGGAATGCTGTAAACCAAGTCTTCGAGTTTACATTCGAGACTGCAGCTACAGCAGCCCGAGGCTTGTTCCGTGGGGTGATGGATTCTCTTCCGGCCTCTGCTAAACCCAAAGCTCTTGGAGGAAAAGGGAATGGTCTTGGTAAGATCAACTATGAGGAACTCAGTGAGAAGCTGAGCAAGGAAGGGATCACGAACCCGTGGGCTGTCTTCGATGAGGATGCTGCTAAGCAATACCAGCTCGCATCTTTGTTGGATAGCAAGGACATTACCAGAAAGACTGTGCATAGCAGTAACGCTCTAGCCTCTACGGTAGCCCTGCAATTCGGAGAGATTGCGCAGCCTCTTGTAAACGCTATGTCCCTGCCTATTCTTATGATGGGACAGATCTCCAATACCCTGCCTGCATCCTTCATGGGTTCTAAGCTGAACACTGCTTCTAAGGTGGCTCCTCTGCAGATTATGCAGGAGGGCGTGCGAGCAGCTTACAGCATGGATGTTCCTCAGTATGCTAAGTGGGCGAAGATGTGGGAGGACAAAGGGTACTTTGATCCTATCGTATCAGAAGTCACCAACGTCCTGAAGCTGAGCAGAAGGTTCGAAGGGGGAGTAACCAACACTGTAGACAATGCTTTGGACAGTGCCTTCGTCAAGACTATGTCTACTCCTGCTGTGTGGACTGAGGCTCAGGTGCGGAGAGTTAGTATGTTCGCTGGGGCTAACATGGCCAAGCGAATGTACCCTGAGCTGGATGATGTAGGCGTCACGATCTTTGCTCGGCACTTTATGGATCGTGTGGTGGGGAACTATACTGCCAGTCAACGTCCTACCTTCTTCCAAGGATCTCTTGGTGCATCCATGAGTCTGTTCCAGACTTACATGCTTACCATGGCCCAGCAAATGTACGGGCATCTAGAGAGCAGGAACTTCAAGGCTCTTGGCAAGATGATGCTGACACAGGCTGGGATCTTTGGAGTGGGTTCGCTTCCTGGCTATGAGCTTATCAGCAACACTGTGGGGGAGCATTTCAGCGACCAGAACTATGACTTGACCACTGGGACTTTCCGAGCGCTTCCTGATCCTGTGGCGAACCTTGTCATGTACGGCATGCCTTCCAGCATGGGTCCGGGCATGTCAGGGGCCGCGTTCTACACTAGGGGGGAGTTGGCACCAAGGGCACCCAGCAGCCCTTTGGAAGCCCCCGCGGTGAGCATGGCGCAGCAGGCCATTCAGGGCGTATGGAGGGTGGCATCAGCCGTGGGCAGTGAGAATCAGCAAGTCCCCCGCGCCGTGGCCGAAGCCCTTTCCATGCAGAGCATTAGCCGTCCTTTGGCAAGGGCCAGTGAGTTGGTGAGTGGTTATGCTGTAACTGGTCAAGGCAATACGGTAGCTACGCCAGAAGAAGTATGGACTCCTATGGGAGTAGCTGCTAGGCTGATGAGCACCAGACCTCTGCAGGAGCAGAAGCTTCGGGATGCTATGCATATGGATCGCATGTATGGATCTATTGATCGAGAAGCTAGAGCCAAGGTTACTGCTAAGCTCAAGACTGCTTTGCGAAACAATACCCTGTCGGACAGTATGTTGGCTGAGTATGCAGAGGAGTACATGAGGACTGGGAGTGCTCAAGGCTGGCGGTCTGCAGTAAATCAGGCTATTGCTCAGACTCAAGTGTCAGGGCATCAGACTTTTGCTAACAAGCTGAAGTTGGACAACCCCTTGATGCACATGATTGATAGCTTGGATGGTGCTTGGTAACAGGCATGAAAAAGCCCTACGGATGCAATGTCCGTAGGGCTTTTGTTTGTCTAGCCGACGAGAAAAAAGTACAGGCCCACAAGGATATTCGTTGCGAACCAGGTCACAGAGAAGGAAGGAGGAGCAGCATTAGCCAGATCAGGAAGTCCCGACACCAGCCACATGGATACTGCACTACCATGCAGCACTGCCCACAGAAGCATAAACCACTTGAAAATAGTGCGTTCCCAATCAAGTCTGTTCATATCAGCCTCCTTGCTTATCAGCTCGATCCTGAGCTTCCTGATTGGTGTAGCCTTCTTTGTAGCGCTTACTATTCTTTTCAATGCAAGCGTTAATAGTTTCTTGCCGGCTGATGTTCAGACTCAAACGGAGCCCCTCCAAGAAGAACTCAATATCCCCAAGCTCTTCAATGACGTTCTTCACGTCAAGAGGCTTCTGATAGATGGCATGCTTTTTGATAGCATCCAAGAGTTCCCCAGCTTCGCCTGATGCTCCAGCAGCCATATGAAGAAGGTGGGCTTGCCTAGGAGTCAGTTCTTCTTTGATGGCCTGCCCGCTCTTGAGCTTAATCCGTACAAAGCGTTCCCACTCACGTGCTCCGTCTGCCATATCATCCATGATGTTAACTCCAGTTGATTGATTGATGTTGCTCTACAGTAAAAGCCCCAGCATCTACTAGGGCTCCCTTCATCTTAGCGCCAGAAAGATTGGCTCTGTCGAACTTGCTTCCTCGAAGATCAGCATCCCGAAAGTCTGTCCTCATAAGCAGAGCACTAGTGAAGTCCTGATTCTTCAGGTCAGCTCTGCGAAGATCATCATTGATAAGCTCCGCATTGCGCAGAGTGGTGCCAGGACCAAGCACTAGCATCAGGATCTTACCATCACCCCTTCTCTTGATTTCCACCATCCTGCTTCTCCTGAAGAGCCTCCAAGCGCTCCACCTCAGCCTTAGCATAGAACAGGATCTTCTTTGCATCTCGCAGCTCAGTGCTATGCGGAGCACTCCCCATCCTGTAGCAGGCCCGGAAGATTTCTCCGATCTGAGAGTTCATGTTCCTGTAGGAGATAAGGTCCTGAAGTTCCTTCGCTCCCTTGGGTAGCTGGTAGTAGGTGGCGGTGCTTCCATCGCTTGCTTGATGCTTCATGCTGTCCTCCTATTTCAAAAGAGTGGTATAGTACCGGTACTTCCTCTTGTTGCCGGTAAGATGGCAAGGCTTGAGAAGGAATGTGATAGTACCATCCACAAGCATAGCCTTGCACAAAGAGTGGAGAGACGTCTCAGGCCAGCCAAGCTTTTCGTGAAGATCAGATAGACGCATGGCCGGACCTTCCTTCAACAGGTTTAAGAGCACAGCCTTTCTACTCTCGAACTGTAGCATGAAAGGTGTTCGTGCCTGGAAGCGATTGATATCCTCAAGCTGCTGCAGCAAGGAAGGCTTTACTGGGACCTCATTTAGTGGGATCATCGGAAGTCACATCCGCATGGAAGACTTGGGATAGTGCTTCATCCAGAGCCTTAGGGTTCAGGGTCATCATCAAGGAAGATACTACCTTCTCCTTGTTTCCATCCAGCCAGATCTCCACATCATTCGTAAGAGAATTATGACGCACTCCAGAGAACTTGATATCCTCCAGCTCCTTTGAGTGCATGAAGTCTGGATGATTCGGACGCTTCTCCATCATACCTTATCTCCTCCGGCCAAACAAACGATAAGCCAGAATAGGAATACCGTACTCTTTTGCAAGAGCCTGAGTAAGAGGCTTCAAAGTCATGCGGACAGGATGTACAGCTTTGGTAGTATTGCTCATGGTGTTTCCTCCAGAGTAAGCCAATCAAGATCAAGGTCTTCATCAGACCAAGGGTTGCTAAGAACTTCTTTGATTTTGTAGCCGGTCTGTTTGCTCTCTCCAGTGATCTGATGCTTGAAGTGTACAACAGTAACTCTGTCCTGCTGCACCAAGCTGGTCATGATGTCATGCAGATCAGAAGCTTTGTTCAGATCCTTGCTGAACTGCTTGAGCAATCTCTGATAGCCAACAGGCTTTGGTGCATCCGTCAGGAACTCGACGATTGCTTGGATTACATCCGCATGCTTATTCTTCCCGAGCTCCCCTAGAGCCTTTGGCATCTTAAGCTCCGTGACATACATAAGAGTATTCGCTCTCAGAACATCTGGCTTCTCTACTACCTTGGATAGCCTGGAACTTGCAATGAGCATGCTAAGCTTAAGCAGGTGGGTGAAGCGTCTGCTTGTGTAGGACTTAAAGCGTACATCCTCAAGAGGCTGGAAGTTCTCATAGAGTCGTTCGCATAGCTTGGAAGCTTCAGGATCAAAGCTGATTTGCCCAAGCACTTCCCTCTTGATCTGCTTCAAGTAGGATACTAGCTTTGCTTCAATGTCTTTATTAGGTGGTGCAGGAAAAGCAACCTTCCTGCCGGGAGCATCTCCATGCACCAGAATAGACCGACTAAGAAAGCCATTGTTAAGAGCCTCCACTGGAAAGGCCAAGGCGAAGTTCTGCAGAGTGTTGCCGCTTAGGATATTGACTGTGGGCTTATCCACCACTACGTCTTGGCCATGGATTTTGGGATGAGAATACGAGTCCAGGTTATCCCAAAGCTTGGTCAGCATTGTAATGAATTCGATGTTGTTCATGCCAATGAAGTCTGTGAATTCATCAGCTGCTACAAGAACCTCACAAGGCTCATCCAAAGTAAGGTTCGCAAGCACATCAATATCAATCTCCCCATCTACTTTCTGCAAGTCCATCAGGAAGCGCTCTTTAGAAGTACGGTCACTGGCGAACTTGTTGAAGCCTGCTTTGGCCAGAAGCTTTATTCCGATGTTGATAGCCGAGGACTTCCTTACACCAGCAGAACCCATCAGCATCACGTACTGGTTAGGATAGATTCTGCCATGACCAAAGGGCAAGTATACTTGCCTCCCAAGCAAAGCTCCCAGAATACTTACAGAGGTCCAGCGATGGAAGATGGCTGGCGGCTCAGATACTCCGTACCCTGCGTATTCCAGGTATGATGCAAAATAATCCATTGGGTTGATCTCATTCCGTGTCTTTCCAGTTCTGCCCGATGGAAGCATCCAAAGGAATGCGAAGCTCCCTGCCATGTACCATTACCGGATTGTCCATGCAGGCAAGCGCCTTGGGCAACCAGATGTCACGCTCTTCTTTCCTCCACTGCTGGAAGCACGAGTCATGCACTTGAGCCTTGAGTCGGAAGGCTCCTTTGCTGGGGAGGACGCACTCAGTATACAAACGCCAGAACCCTTTGTTCACAATGGATACAGAAAGGTTTTGAGGACCATGAGCTACAGCCTCACGAATCATCCCATGGTTGCGCTTGTCACTAATGTCCCCGAAGAATACTCGCACATGACCAAGAGGGCTGGTGAGGCGTCCAGTGGTAAGGATGGTAGAGTAGATCTCCTTGTACCATTCTCGCAGCCGAGGGAAAGGGACGTGGTAAATATCCAAGAGATGATTAGCGAAGTTGAGCATAGTGGTCTCATCCTCCCGACCCTTCTTGGGAACTTCCACGATCTTAACGCCTCGACTCTCTGCAGTCTCGAACAGGATCTTAGCGCCGATGTTGTTGATAAAGGTGCGACCTCGCATCATGTAGGATGCACCATGGTTGATCTTCTTGAGCACCTTGTTACGGAAGAAGGGGGTGACTTCCTCGTAAGGAATACTGAAGAGCAAGGTGCCCAGTTGCTTGTAGAAGTCTTTGCCAGGAGCTTCAAGAGCCTCAGCGAACTTGTACTCCTTAGCAATGTAGGCAGTGCAGCGAGCTTCGGACTGCTTGTTGTCAATCTCACAAAGCTCATAACCCTCGTCCGCTACCAGCATTTCCTTCGCGTACTTAGGGATGTTCTGGACTTGCGTTCCTACCCACAGGCTAGAGGCTTGAGAAGAGGAGCGACCCGATTCCGTGCCGAATGGGTTGATCGCATAAAGCAAGCGACCATTCAATTGCAGGAATTTGTAGTAGGTACTGACAGCTTTGGCAGCCCCACGATAATCCAGGATGGCATCTGTCACCATAGCAAGGATAGGATGCTGCTCTGCTACAGCCTTGAGATTCAACTCGTCAGTGCCTCCAGCGGATTTACCAAGCTTGGGATTCTTAGCCCCAAGAACATCGTAGATGTAGGTAGCAACCTGCTTGGGAGACCCAGGGTTGAAGTTAGGATCAGCCAACATTACTCGCAAGGTGTGCAAGGATTCTTTGCAGATCTCTTCTTGCTGCTTCATGAGCTCCAGACGCTTGGCATTATCAACGCTGATCCCCTCCATAGCGCAATACACAGAAGGATACACGAACTTGAAGGATTCAGCAAAGTTCCTACGAGCATAAGCAGGCATGGACTGAAGCTGGTACATTGCAAGATGCAGGGTATACCAAGTATCCAATCCGTTGTACCGCCAATATTGAGAGATGTCCTTGTTGTTCTTAGCAAGGTCCGACTCCACCTTCCACTGCTGATAGAAGGGCAGAGTATAGGAGCACAGGAAGTCCAGAGTCTTAGGCAGCTCAGAGAACTCAGCATGAGCCATGCCCATAGTATCAAGCTGCCAGTTATTCGGAGGAGCTCTGTAGCGCAGAGTATGCACAGCATCATAGATGCCGTTCTGCATTACCTTGGGGACAGCATTAGCATTAACAGCTTGAAGGAGCTGCAGAGCTGCTGCATAGTCCTCGTCTCGAGCCCAGTGATCCTTACCGAAGTCGATCAGAGGAAGCACGTAGGTCTCAATCTCACCAGTAGGGAACAGAGCGGACCAAGAGCAGCAGGTGATAACGCTTTCAGGACCAAGGACTTCAGCCTCTTCAGGAAGCAGAGAGCCATAGAGTTCCTGATCCATGATCTTATCAGTCTCTACGTCGAAGGCCATGAGCACAGCCTCGGACAAGCGCTCAATGGTTTCAGGAAACTTCTGCACATTATCCAGAACCTTGACCTTGAACACAGGAGCAGGATCTCCTAGGTGCTTGAGCTTAGCCAGGTCCTTATCCAGCAGCCACTTACCGTGACGTACTGTATGGATGTGTGCGAGCTTGTTGCATACTACTACAGGGATTCGGAAGTTGAGCCTGGAGCCTCGCCATTCATTGAGAGTAGGAGCTTTTCCTTCTACACAGTTGCCGAGGGTGGCTTCGTTGCACAGCAGAATAGCTTGTGCTCCCATCCGATCTGCCTTAGCAAGCAGGTCTGAGATGGAAAGATTGACACTGGTACTCATGGCTTGGATACCATGTTGCTTCAAGATTACCGCAAGAACTCTTAGGTAGTTCTGCTCTGCGATATCGTAATTGACAAGCACCTTCATGCGAATGCTCCTTTGGTGAAGCTGAGATAATACAAAAGCCCCCTCCGAAGAAGGGGCTTCTATGTAGCTCAGGCTAGAAGTTACTCAGCAGCTTCTTCTTGCACGACCTTGATGCGGGTGTTCGTGATCGGGTTGCCGTCCTTGGTCTTGCTCTCGACAGAAGTCAGAACAGCATC
Source organism: Sphaerogastrella javana (assembly GCA_037040025.1). Lineage (NCBI taxonomy): Eukaryota > Metazoa > Arthropoda > Insecta > Diptera > Drosophilidae > Sphaerogastrella > Sphaerogastrella javana. The sequence goes on along the minus strand of JBANCZ010000284.1, from coordinate 25,865 downwards.
AGCCTCACCTTCCGTAAGAGCCGACAGGATCTGGCCGATAGGCACGCCATTCAGATCCTCGACACCAAGATACTGCTTGGCGAACTTCTTGAAGTATTCCTTGCCCTGATCCGTCCACATGAAGGTATGCGTGAACAGACTACCATCAGCCACAGGCAGGATACCGGTCGGCAGTTCTTTGGTGGCGATAATGCTGTGCGTCACACGAATTCGAACACCCTTCTCACCATCCTTGTTCTCGTACTCTTCCAGCTTGGCAGCCGGGCAGCCGATACGATACAGACCAGTCGGAGGATTCACGTAGTCGGGAACATCCGCCACGTTATCCATCGTTTCGTCCAGCAGAGCGTTCAGGTCCAGGAGGGTGCCAGTGTTTTCGGTTTGCGACATGATGATGTTTCCTTTGTAAGTAGAAGTAGGTACTACGGGATGATGCTAGATACTACTGGGTACTGCAGGGAAAGCTTAAGACTTAAAGATGCCTCCTTTAACAAAGAGTTCTGCCATAGTCGGGCGCTTGCTGGCTTCGAGCTTGATGCCAAGACGCGAGCCCGTCACGATGTTCTGCTTGTAGGTGCTGCTGGAGCCAGCCACATGATCCTTGAGCTTGGTTTCACAGTACACCATGGTGCCGAAGTATTTAGAACACTTCATGCTGAACTTCTGGGTTCCCATCAGGGGGAAGATCCTTGTGCGCTTAGCTCCACTCACTTCCTCTTCAACCAGAAGCTCGTGTGTAATCACAATGAAGTTCGTATGCTTAGCTTGCTGCACTACCATCAGGATGTCAGACAGCCACTTGCCTACTGTCCACCAATCATCCCAAGTAGGCTTATACAAGTCCCCCTTACCTAGGCAGGTAGCATTGGTTGCACTATCTCCAAGCTGAGAGCCTGAGTCAATGACCACTACATCATTGTGCGTGCAGTCCCTGAGAAAGAAAGGATCATTGCCCTTGCCCTTGCAATGCACGCAGCCTACTTTTCCATGTTCATGGCAGATAGTAACAGGAGCCTTGGAGGTCATGGCCTTGAGCATGGTCTCAATAGCAACAGGCTCGGAGCGCGTGTCAGGGATACGGAAGAGGTTGATCTTCTCTTTATCCTCAGTGGTGAGACCAATCTCAGGGTTACTCAGAGTGCTGTGTCCGTTCTCAAGATCAAACCAATACACATTCTTGATGTCGGGAACCTTAGCGATCGTAGCAGCAAGAGCAGTCTTGCCAGCCTTGGGAGGCCCATAGATGCAGACCGCATGGTTAGGAGGCTCAGCGGAATCCTGCTCTGCAAGCTTCTCTACTTCAGTGAGCTTCATCAGTTAGAGCTCCTTTGAAAAGAACATACTCACCAGCAGCACAATGATCGCAACGTAGATCAAAGAAGCTACTACCAGTGCCCACACGCCATGACCAGCAGCCATGATGGAAAGCAGGGAGGATGTGAAGGTGGTGGTAAAGAACGCCACCGCTGCTACAAACGTCACCCACTTGAGGCTTGTCCGAAAGATCATAAGACCTTTGCTCATGCTTGTACTCCTTGAGTTACCACAGAAGAACCCTCCGAAGAAGGCTCTTCAATAGGACTCTAGGCAATCTCGCCAGACAGGATTTTAAGAATCAGATCCTTGATCTGGAGCTTACCCCAAGAGGTCTGCTTCTCCAGCTCTCTCAGGAATACCTTCAGTTGCTCCTGTGTCATAATCAGCCCTCGTCATCATCCTCTGCTACGAAATCCTGATCCACGAAGCAAAGCACCGGACCTCCAGAGCCGATGAGTGCAGGATCAGGATAGCAACCAGCAGCATTACGATGCCCACCACCTCCAAACATCTTGGCGATCTGCTCCACATCCATACGCGTAGGATCACTACGGAAGGAATACTTCATGCGTCCTGCATCTTCATAGTACGTAGCCGAGAACGGAGCATCCGGATACATATCCAGCAGAACCTGGCCTGCTTCAGAAGCAAACATCGGCGGCATGCGAACAACAGGAACCTTGTAGTCCCCAATCCAACCCATGGGTTCGGGCTCGTTGTTCAGCAGATCCTTAATCCAAGCATCCCGCGCTTGCAGGATACCACGACCAGCCTGCTCCACCATACCACGAGGGAGGCCGACAACAGCATCCCAAGCTTCAACCGTACGATCCACAGTGGAGAAGAAGGCATGGATCTCGGCAGTATTATCACATTGGAACTGCCACAGATCATAGTCCTGAATGGCGCGTACCCACCACGGAGCAGGAGTATCACCATAGAACCAGTCCCATGCCAAGCCAGCACCTGAACGCTCAAGGTCAAGGACCATACTGATCTGAGCAGAGTCGAATTGCTTGCCTCGCAAGGCTTCAATGGAGGTCTTGTGATGGTCCAGCAGCAGGACAGAGTTCGCATCCTCTGCAATGCCAGCAAGCACATCGTACGGATACGAGAAGTCCAGAATGAACACGTCCGTGCTGGAGTTGATCTTTTCGTAGGGAGGAGCTTCTCCGTACTTCACAGGATGCAGCTCAACATCCACACGAGGAAGAAGAGCTTGGTGAGCGATGAAGGCTGCAGCGAAACCATCAGTGCAATTGGCATGGTACAGAACAAGGGCTTTCATGATAAAGAGTTCCTATCTAGGGAGTGCAAAGGTTAGGACCTACTCGATCCTGCTCAAGTGATCTTTCAAGAGATCATCTAATTGGAATACAAAAGAATACTCTTCTACATCAGGCTCCATAGGCTTGAGTCGATCCATTGACATGAGACCACAAGAACCAAAGTGCGCGCAAGCCCTGTTGTAGGTAAGGCATGCACTCCCGCGTTGAGGGTAGATGTTAAGATCAGCCAGCTTCCTGATACGCTCAACATCCAAGCCCAGTGCGATGAACCAGCGGTAACGATCCATCAGGGTTTTAGCAAAGCGCATCGGCCGAACACTGATATCATTGAAGGCTTTCTTAAGCTGCGCTACAAAGTACAGTGTATCATACTCTGCAACCTGCTCACCCACAATGCTATCAAGTACGATGCTGTAGCCCAAACCCTGCGGACTGTTCTGATAAACAGGATCAAGGTTGTGCAGCATCAAGCCAGTGCTCTTGCACTCGAACACACAATACTTACCCGTGAATACATTGCGCAGGACTGCATCCATCTTACCAACAAAGTAGTATTGCTCGTCGATCAGAATGGCAAAGGACAACTCGCAGGCTGGTCGCCCCTCAAACTCCACAAGCTCGTACTCTGTAAGAAGATCATCCAATACAGGAAAGGAACGCATCAAAGCCATGATCATGCGCAGAGGATTCTTGCTCTCGGTTTCGAGATAGGAATCATAAGCAAGCCAAGCCTTGAAGATAGCTTTGTCCTCATCCTGGGATAGCAGGTACTCCTGAACACCCTCCCCGTAGCCAGAGCCAAAAGCAAAGTGTTCGCTATCCTCTTGAGTATCCCCCACCGTAAGCAGGCGTTTGATCTGATAGAGGCGCTCGCAGGAGTTGAACAGGTCAAGAGTGGAGAAGGACAAACGATGCTGCTTGAATCTGTTAGGAAGCTTGTGCACAGATGATCCTCCCTATTTGAAAGCCTACTTCCAGGGCTCCGTAGGTAGCAAAGATTGCTACTATCATCCCTGCTACATACTTTTTCACAGCTCCTCCAGCCCCTTCATCAGGTCTTCTTTGGACATAGCAGGAGCCTTCTTGGCTTTGGCTGCAGGCTTAGCAGCAGAGGCTACAGCTTGCCCAGTCAGTCGGCGAAGAGCAGAGACCATGCTGCCCACATCTTCAGGAAGCAGGAGAGCGCAGGCTGCAGGATTCTCTCGAAGAGCCTCTTTCAAGTCCTGCATAGCAGTGGGAAGATCAGCCTCTGACATCTCAGCAAGAGCTTCAATCTGCTGCTGGATAACCTTGACTGTTGCCTCATTAGTCATTCCAACGGCCTCCGTAAACAGGCTCACCTTTGCCGTTCATACCCTTCACCGGCTTATCGTAGATAGCCTTAGCAGGAGCACGGTTGCGCATGACGGTACGGATACGACGGGCAAGAGTACCGAAAGCTTCGAAAGGAGCGTTGGATTCTTCTTTGCTCTTTCCAGTGTGCTTATTAAACACCAGCACAGAAGGATGCAGGCTAGAAGTCTTGAAGCACAGCTTGTGAGCGAACTTGGTATGCAGAGCCATCATGATACTCCTTAAAGGTCGGCCGGGATCTTGGCGGCCAGGACACGAACAGAAGACTTCTTAGCCAAGGTGATCTGGAGATCAACATAGCCTTCATAGTCTTTGCTTACTTGCTGGTTGAAGGAGAGGGAACGATCCTCAAGCAGAACCCCTTGCTGCTTCATCTTCTTCATGTACTTGTAGCGCACACTAGGAAGAGCCGACCGCAAGGATGCTGCATCTTCAGGGGAAAGGGTGAGAATGATGTTGCCTACTGCAAGCAACTTTTCATACACATCCTGAGGAGTCATACTGGTATCATCATCCTCGCACTCTTCGAGGAAGGCATTGATATCAGCTACATCATCAGGATCGGGCAACTCTTCCATCATGTTTTCGATTCCTGTTATGTTAGGGGAAGTTTCTAGTAGAACGCCAATCATACCACCATCGGGCGATCGTGTCAAGCGGAAATTTTCGTTGTGGAATTCACCCTCTGGATAAGAGCAAGCATTACATTAGGATCAACCCTGCAACATTTTGCAAGCGGTGTTATCATGGAAGGGCCAGGAAGATTCCAAGGACTATTGATCTCAGGATCAGGCCAGCCATCCACAGGAGGAGCAAAGGGTGCAAAGAAATACATTAGATCCATGAACCCTTGCCACCAGAAGGAGTGGTATACTACGAGCTTGGCATCCTGTGGGAAGTCCTTATGAAGGAGTAGGATGAAGCTCTCAATTGGGAAAGGATCTCTAGGATTCTCTCTGGAGTATATAGAGAAGGGCGCAGCAGTCAGCGGAACTAGATCATAATCAAGATCATCCTCCCCACAAGGGCGCCGGTCCTGTGTACTTATCTTTCCCGATCGCTTTTCTGCTAGGAGTTTCTGTAGGTTTGTGCGCATAGTAGTTCGTGGTAATGTATTGACGAACACACTCCAGATTGCAGAAGTGCCGATCCTCCATGGAGATAGTACCTCGCTCATCAGCATCACGGATGGCGAAGGATCCCTTGGTGGTCATGTAAGTAGCGTTGCCTGTGCGCTCAGGAATGTTATGCTGCTTGCCGCAAGCATCGCAGAAGATGAAGGATTGCTTACTCATGAGGAGTATCTCCTACACACGGACGCTGCTGCAGAGTGTTCTTAGCATCGAATGGACCCTGCAAAGGAATGAAGGATGCGAAGTTATTGGCACCGCATGCAGAGTGGAAGGCACTAGTAAGCCTCCAGTTCCCATCTCTGAATACAGGAAGCTCTGTGAATAGGTGAGTCCTGCCATTCTCATCCGTTGCCATGTATTTGTAGCAAGGATTCACATGTTCCCAGCAGATGGAGGGAAGGATGCAAGCAACACGGACAACCGAGGTCTCCTGCAGCAGGGCTGTAAGAATATCAAGGGGATTGTGCTTAGTCTTCCAGTACCCATTGGTATCCTGGAACTCTAAGATCTGACCGTCTGCAAAAGCCTTGAAGAATTCTGCATTAGGAACAGCAGCAGGATTCAGGATAGAATTGGTCATGCTGTAGTCTCCTGTTTAGGTAAGGCTTTTGGAGGTCCGAACTTCTCTTTGACAGCCTTGAAGGTTATAGGTGAGAAGCAGCCGCAGAGGTTGCCTCGCATATCTTCTACCTTGAAGCCGCTGGCGGTAAGCAAGGCGCACTGAAGGATAGGAATGCACCCCCGACTCTTGATGCCCCAAGGAAGATTCTTGGGCTGGGTACATACCGTAGAGCCGGAGCCTTCAGGGTACTCAAAATAGATCAAGCCATTGTAAGCATTGATGTAGAGCTTAGGAGCCTTGGTCAGAGCAGCAGGACTAGGGAAGTCACTGACCCCTTCGAAATGCTCTCCTCTGTAATGTCCTGCTTGATTGCTATGAGTCATGAGTGTTCTCCTGAATATCCTTCTTGTCCTTGTGTACATGCTCTTTAGCAGCCTGCAGATTGGCAAGAGCATTGTTCAGGCTGAGATGAGCCTGCTTGAGGAATACAAAAGCTGCCGTATCCTTCTGCGTCTCGTTCAGAACCATCTGGATATTGTTCATAGCATTACGCAAGCCACCCTCTCCGAATCCCAGACCTGAGTTGATCTTGCGAGCCTGCCTTTGCCTGGGAGAAAGTTCAAACCATGAACCATCCTTCTTGCAGCGGTTGAGCTTGTGCTCAGAGATAGAACAATTACACAGTATACCATTTAGCATGCTAGTAAAGCTAACTCTGTCGAAGCGGCTGTAGATAGGCTCTTCCAGACGATAGACCATTCCATCCAAAGTCCTGAAGTATGCACCCTTGTCATAGAGTGCTCCGATAGGTTTAGATGTTTTCTTTGGCACAATTATTCTCCTTTCTTAATCAACGATACTGCATGTCTAAGCATTCAGGCTTGTGAATAACAGCCCACTCCATCGGATTGCATTTGAAGGCATTCGACATGTCAAGCTTGGCATTGAAGAATGCGATCTTATCCTCGATCGTGTTACCTTTAAGACGAGGGGATTGTATGGCCTTCTCTACGATATCCTTCTTGGCCAGAAGCACCAGCAGTTCCTTAGCCCGAGTCACTGCAGTATAGACCAGCTCACGATACCGCATTGCGCTATGATCCTTGTGCAGGATAAAGAATACTTTGCGCCATTCGCAACCCTGGGCCTTATGGATCGTGATAGCGTAGCCTAGGGAGAAGGAAGCTCCATTGAATTCTCCAGCACCCGACAGGAACTGCACATGCTCGCTATCCTTGAACTTCACCTGCACTCGATGCGATGCTTGGACTGCCCGATCAACATCTTCAGCAGCGAGAGCCTCCAGTGAGAAGTCATCATAGCCCATCGTAAGATCAGCTTCAGCATCCAGATCCTCTTCTGCTTGTGCTCCAATGCGGTAGGCTCCAAAGCGTGTAAGATCCTTGCTTGCCGTGAGAGGAGCCTTGCCCATGTACTTAGGGTTGAACTCGATCCCAATGATCTCTGCCTCACGCTTATCCACGATAACAGCATCCCCTACTGCAAGATAGTGCTTCTCGAAGCCTGCAAGAATCTCATGCACTACAGCTTCTCTACGATCCCCAAGCATCTGTGCGATCCATTTGTTGATGTTTTCTGTGCCAAGGGGTTGCTTGTTGAAAGGAGAGAGGATCATGTCCTGCATAGGATCGTACTGGTCCGAGTCATAAAGGCTCTCGAACATCTTAGCAAAGGCTCGTACAGTGCGCTCCTGCCCAAGCTGGACCTTGGACTTCCCCTCGATGATCTGGAAGTCTTTACCATCCTGTACCATCTCTCCCCGTAGGATACGGTGAGCGTTTTCTAAGATCGTTGATCCATCCTGCTGGCGATAGACCTTCTTGAGTTCTACTACCGTCAATTGCGTAAGCCCGTAGTTCAGGATGCTGGGTCCGAATACCGGGGGGAGTTGGTTGATATCCCCGATCAGAATCACTTGAACATCAGGAGGCAGAGCATCATAAAGCTTCTCTGCAAGATCCAGCCCTACCATCGAAGCTTCCTCGATAACAAGGTGCGTGATCCCTAGAGGATTCGTACGATCCCGTGTAGGAACAAACATGCTACCAGCTTCATCCGTAGGCTGATACTCCAGCAAGGCGTGGATGGTCATGATGTTATTGCTAAGGACATTAGCAAGTTCAGGCAAGCGAAGAACCGCACGAGCCAGGTTAGCAGCAGCCCTTCGGGTAAAGGCGCAGAAGGCAATGCTAGGAGCATCCACTCTACTAGGAGCGCCTTGAGGACGGAAGCTGTTTGTGACAAGACGACCATCCTGTAGCAAAGCTCTAGCCACTTCCCGTTGTGCTGTAGTCTTGCCTGATCCTGCAGGACCAATCAAGCAGAAGGATTCACCAGCCATAGCCAGCTCTTTAGCCCGTAATTGATCCTCGTTTAGAGTAATGTCGAGAGCAAAGGTTTCACCACCAGAAGAAGGACTGGAAGCAGCAGGAGGAATGGAAGCAGAAGCATCCTTGGCTTCTAGTTCCCCTTGTGTAGCTTGTGTAGTGGCGAAGGAGTCATCCTTAAGCTCCGCAGGAAGCTCCGTACTAGAAGCAGCAGCAGGTGCCAAGGCGGAGGATGCAGAGCCTGCAGCTTGGGCTGCTTTCTTAGCCTCTAGGATATCCTTAAGGGAGCGTTTAGCTGCGGGTGCAGGAGGATTCACTCGGGCAGGAGGCGGAGCGTCGAAAGCATCCGGGATAACAGGGGTCGGCATAGCCTCTTGGAATTGCTCCAAGACTTCCTGTACCGCTTGCCAGTAAGTAAGGGAAGGTCCGCCACTCTTGAGCGCTCGTGTTAGATTGAAGGCGCAACCTTTAAGCGCTCCTGCAATCCCATACTTGGATACCAGCTCTTGAGCCTTGCTGGTGAAGTCAAGGCTAAGGGTAGGAGCGCCAGCAGCAGGGATAGTAGAAGCAGCAGCAGGAGCTTTAAGCAGATCATATCCATCCGCTACTTCCGCCTTGACTTCTTCCTTATCCCCTAAAGCAGAAGAGCCCGCAAGGGGCTCAGAGGATGTAGGAGAGGAAGAAGGGGTAGAAGGTGAAGACTGGGCAGGCGCTTGTTCTTGCTCTTGTTCTTGCTCTTGTGCTGCTATAGCAGCGGCTCGCTTGAGCGCAAGCATTTCCTGTAATGATGCCATGATAGGGTAAGTCCTTAAGGATGGTAATGATTCTTTGTGCCCTTGTGCAGAGCTTGTGCTTCTGTCCTTCTCTTGAGGATCGCTCTTCCATCAAGCCTAAGCACTGCATATCTTCTACCATCCTTCCATCTTTGCCAAGATACTACTACCGGCACAGTGGAGAAGGGGCTAGGAAGAGATGCTACATAATTGATGAATGCTTCTTCTTCCCGCTTGGTGATAGCAAGAGGATAGGGCAGACGCTCTGCAAGGCTTACAAGAGGACGCTTGGACAGGATGTGTTCTGCCGTCAAGGTTTCTTCCGTGATGTAAGCCTTAACGATATGTTCCCTAAGATTCCCGCATGCTTTCATAGCAGCGAAAGCAGGACGGGGATAATAGATGTGTGCAGGTGCGCTCATGATTGTTGTGATCCTTTCTTACGTGCCAGCAGCTCTTTAAGACTCAAGCCCTTAGAAGGCAGGGGCGCTTGTGAAGCCTTAGGGAATGCATCCGAGGCTCGTTCTAAGTCACTATCCACATTATCTAGGATCATGAGAGCCTTATTCTGTACCCGAGCTTTGCGCAAGGATGCGGACAAGACTAATGACGATTCCAAGCATTGAATGATTGCATCCAATGCAGGCCATTGCAGGCGGTGCAAGGACTGGATGATTGCCCTACGTGTTACTTCTGGGGATTGGATCAAAAGGAAGCCCCGGGAGAGCTTATCCAGTTGCATGCGCAAGCCTTCCGAAAGCATTATTTCGAAGCCTTCCTCCTGCTGCAGTGCCTGCCATTCTTGGTAGTAGTGGCCTTGTGCATCCTTCCCGATCTGTTCCTGTTCTTCTCTGATCTCTGCAGCAGAAGGCTCTACTTCATACTTAGATAGGCGCTGAATCTTAGGCTCTTGTGCAGCGATCCTTACCACTCGGAAAGCGGAGGGGAAGATGCTGGATACTTGAGCGCTCGGAAGGCAATCACATACTGCATCCGTCCAAGCCTTGAGCGCATCCGATATGTATGCTCCTAGATGCTCTTGTGCGTAGGAGAGCTGATCTACATCAGCGTACAAGCCCGCAGGATTGAACAAGGGCAAGTCTAATGCGGATGATGGGTGCAGAGACAAGGCAAGCCTTAGCATGCGCTCCAAGGCTATGTGAGTATGCGCTCCTACCCCCATAAGTGCTGCAGCTTTGTCCGCATCGTATCGGTCATGCAGCAAGCCCTTGCTATGCAGCACGGCAAGCACTGCGGATGCTATGTGTGCGCCGGGGAGTTTCTTATAGTGCTGCAGCGCATGCTCTCCTAGAGCCTTAGCGTTCGCCCTTGATGTAAATACTTGTAGGACCAGCGCTGGTGCTTCTACAGGCACGGAAGGCAAGGATAGCTCCAGCCCGGTGATTGAACATACTACTTTCATAATGTGAGGCTCCTGCTATATGGTGCATAGGGATAGATCGCGTGTGCGCACGAACAAGCACCTGTATAGGGTATCACACGCGCGCGGATGGATCAAGCCCCCGATGGAAAAATTTTTTGATGGCTGGGATATGCCGGATATGCCGGATGGCTCGGATATCCCCCCGTCCGGTTCTCCCTCAGGCTCCCGCGATCCCTCCTAGCAACCCTTATCCTTAACCCTTCCTGATCCTTCCTCTTATCCTCCCTCTTCTTCTTATCTACATCCTCCTCTTCTTAACGTCATTTTTAAGGTGTAGAAGTTTTCAACAATCAAATGAAATTCTTTTATTATTCTTTCTTAGGAGAGTGCTTACTAGGGGAAGGATAAGGCAGGGGAGGATGCTGCTAGGCTAGTAGGAGGGTAGGTAGGAAGGGCCGGAATCGTGACGGGACAGGGGGGGATTAGGGCTATTTGGGCTATTTGGCATATCCGAGAGGAAAAATCCATCGAGCCATCCGAGCTTCTATATCCTTGCCTGCATGCCATATCCTATGCTCTTATCAGTATCCTTGCCTCTTCTGACTCGCGTACGCACGCACCCGCAGGCACACACGCGCGCACATTATTTTATCTAGGGGCTTGACTTCACCTACTCACCTGCCCTATACTGAACTCACTGGCACTAACGCCAGCGACCAGAAACCCCGCCCATATGGGCTACCCTCTCTAGGAGCATTACTATCATGGCGAAACTTGCTGCTGTTACCGGCCTTATCCTCTCCGCTGCTGGCCTGATCCAAACCTCTACCGAAGTCAATAAGAAAGAGGCTGGTAAATACATTCCGGTAGGTAAGGTTGATTTTGTTGTGCCGACTCTGGAATCCTTCGGCATTGAAGCCGATTACGAGGATGCTGCTGATGCATCGGGCCTGCCGGTTCCGAAGGATGAGAAGCTGCAGTTCCTCTCCAATGCGATCCTTGCCACTGTGAAGGTCCGCGTCCGCAATGCTCTGCAGACTGGTACGGTTGAGCTGCGCCCGGGTGCCAGCCTCCCGGCCACGCTGGAGGATTATCTGCAGGATGGTCGCCAAGGTGGTGCAGAAGCCCTTGCCGCAGTCCGCGAGATCAAACAGGCTTGGAATGCTTGGACTCTCACGCTGGGCCGCACGCAAGCTGCAGTCAATACGCTCCAGACCCTGTTTGCCAATCGTGACGCTCTCTCGCTGCAGACCGATGCCAACAAACAGAAGATGCAGGGCTACATTGCCGACTTTGTTGCGGCTACCAGCGATGATCTGCTGCTGAAAGGCCAGCGCTACATTGATAGCGTTTTGCAGGCTGCAGAGATTGGCGAAGGCGACGCCGAGGACTTCTAATCCTGGCTGCATCATCTAGCACCACTAAGCCCCCCGAATCCGAAGATTCGAGGGGTTTTTTATTGCCTGCTTAGTGTCTGCAATGCTTGACAGTATCCTGCCCTAGTGATACTCTAGCCTCATGGTGCTAGATCGCACCGCTTGCTAGGAGCTTCCGCCATGCTTACCCTGCCCTTCAATCGTTCCCGCTATCGTCTGCATCGCACCCAAGCCCGCAACATCCTTTCCACCATTGGAGCACGGAGCGCTGCAGGCTTCCTACGGAATCGAGGCTACTGCGTGGAAGTAGCACGAGTGATGCTATGGGGGGAAGACTGCCCCTGCTCTCATTGATCCTGCTACCTACCACTAGGCGCCTCATGATCTAATCATGCCGGGCGCTTTACTTGCCTGCGCGGTGAGAATAAGAATTATTATGAGAATGATTATCATGAGCGGCCGAGCTTGTAGGGGGCGTCGGCTTTTTTGGATTGGTTGATCCCCCTTGTATTAAGATCATCCGCTCACATTTTTCTAAAAATTTTCAAACTTAGCACTTATCCTGCTAATCGCCCTTATCTACATACTCCTCGGCTCACTCAATCCCCCGAAAGCCAAGTTCCAAGTACGCGCACAGACTGTATAATATCCTCATGCACGCAAAGGAGGCCCATATGCTGACCGAAAAACACAAAAAGATCGCCCGGCTCCTGGCGCAGGGCGTAAAGCCTACAAGCATCTGCTCTATTGTAGGATGCACCCCAGCTCTTCTGTCGGCTCTGGGCAAGAACGAGGACTTCAAGCAGCTGGTACAGGATACTAGCTCCGAGCTAGAGCAGGCTCTGCCCACGAAAACAGAGCAGGAGGAGCTCCTATCCGATAAGTACCATGCTGCAGAGCACGCTATTGTGGATGGTATCATCTCGAATGCCTTGCATATGGAGCCTAAGGATCAGGTGAATGCTCTTCGAGCCCTTACAGATCACAAGGTTCGCACCGAGGAACTCGAGATCAGAAGGAAAACTCCTGTAGGCGCTCCCAATGGGGCTCAGATGAACAATCTCATGATCGTATCCTTGAACCTTCCGACACATATGCTGCCGGCTGCTCCTAAGTTCGAGATGAATGATGCGAATGAGATCATCGCAGTGAATGGAAAGAGTCTTGCGCCCATGAGCAGCAAGGCAGTAGAGAAGATGTTTGCAGCTAGAAAGCTAGCACTTGCAGGAGGATCAGATCATGAGCCAGGAACAAGCCTTGAAGGAAGCGCAAAAAGCGTTGCACAAGCTCTTCCCGCCTAAGAAGTGAGGATCGCACAATGAATCGGGAGAACATGGTGGATCATATTGCCTACGAAGGGATCACGTACTTCGCATCCTCGGAGCTTGCCTGCAAGGCTTCTGGAAGGATTGTGCTGGCGGATGGCTTTGCTAGTGCCTTGCTCGCTCTGCGCCTCACTTATGGTCATCCTATGCTGGTCACATCCTGCTGCCGAAGCACTGCTCACAACAGGGCGGAAGGAGGAGCTCAGGAGAGCTGGCACATCTACGATACTGGCAGGGGCTGTGCTGCTATTGATGTGCGAGTGCCTGCGGAGCTCAGGCCGATCCTTGTGCAACAGGCTCTGGAACAAGGATGGTCCATTGGGGTGAACAGAAACTTCATTCACCTGGATCGTCGTACGGACCATGGGCACAGAGCAGCACTCTTTACGTATTGAGAACATCATGAAGCTCCAGGAAGTAGCCTCCAGCATGTCCATTTCTTCGCCCTCCATGATCCTGGACTTCACAGGAAAGGGGTTCATTCTGCAGGAGGATTGCATTTGGAGAACTCCGTTCTTCGATGTAGTGATTCCAGTAGGATTCACCACGGATCTGGACAGCATCCCAGCTCCTGGGCGACCCTTCATTAAGAAGAATGGGGCTCAGCGTCTTCCTGCTATCCCTCATGATTTCGCACATGTTGTGCAATTCATCCCTCTAGGCCTCAGCAATAGCCTGATGAATGCGGGTATGCTAAGGTATGGGACCAGATGGGACCAGCGTCAGATGATCCACAAGGCTCTGCTATTGGGTTCTTGGGTATCCTGGCGAAAGAACACGCGAGCCCTCAGAAAGGATCCTGAAGGATTCCTGCTGAGCCATGGCCTGAACCCTAAGCGTATCCTCCATGATCCTGACAGCTGGGTCAAATGGACTCCCGAAGGCTTGGAGAAGATGAGATGAGCACTGAACTTGCTACCTTTGGAGAGGATCAGGACGACTTTGCAGAAGTTCAGCAGGTTGGCATTGACCCTTCCGAAGCATACGAACGAGGCTTGCGGGATATCAACTTCTTCGCAGGCCTAGCCTTGCCGGAGGTATGCAAGTACGATCTTCCCACCTTCTACATCCTAATCTGGCAGCTGCTGATGAACCGGGAGGACAAGGATCTCAAGAAGATTCTGCGCTTCGCTCTGGGTCTTCCTCGCGGCCATGCTAAGACCACCTTCGTAAAGATTCTGCTTGCTTGGATGATTGCCTATGATCGGACGGAGTTCCTTCTGATCTTGTGTGCGAATTCTCCTCTTGCAGAGAACTTGCTGGAGGACTTGGATAGTATGATGGGCAGCCCTAACATGGAAGCTGTGTATGGGGCTTGGTCTGCTGGTAAGCTCGAGGATAACAAGACCCAGATCCGAGTACGGTACCATGGACGAACAGTGCTCCTAGTTGCTAAGGGTGCGGATAGTGCGGTTCGAGGCATCAACATCAATAACCGTCGTCCGGATGTCATCCTCTGCGATGATGCTCAGACGAAGGAGAATGATGAGAGCGAAACTGAACGAGCTAACCTGATCCGAAGGCTCGTAGGGACTGTGTTCAAAGCTATCAGCCCAGAGAAGAAGGATCGCCTTATCATCTATGTAGGCAACATGTACTCTGAAGAGTGCCTGCTGAACCAGTTCCGCAAGAACAGCAAGTGGATCTCCATGATTACTGGAGCCATTCTAGAGGATGGGCAGCCTTTGTGGCCGGAGCTGTTCTCTCTGGATGACCTCCTGGAAGCCTTCGAGCATGACTGCGAGATGAATCTTGCGGACATCTGGTTTGCTGAGGTGATGAATGATCCTGTCAGCAGCGCTACTAGCCTGCTTCCGGAACCTTTGGAGTACAGTCCGATTGCATCCGAGGACATTCCTGTCACGCCTTGGGATGCTGCCTTCATCACGATCGACCCTGCAGGCTTCCGCTCTACCAGTGACGATAACGTGATTGTTACTCATGGCATCCTTGGAGGAGAAGGGCACTGCCTTGCTATCGACAACGGAAAACTCAATCCTGAAGAAGTAGTAAAGACTGCTCTGTCTAGAGCTCTGGAGTTCGGATGCTCTCTGATCGGGGTAGAGAGTGTAGGGTACCAGCAGTCTTTGGCCTTCTGGCTGACGCGGTACATTGAAGAGTATGAGCTGCAGAATTTCATCACTGTAGTAGAACTCTCTCCGCACAACAGGACCAAGGAGTCCAGGATTCGCCAGCATATTCAGGAGATGTATGCTCAGCAATACCACATGACTTCGGATGCTGCTCGAGTGAAGTATGTCTGGCAGGCTATGAAATACCGCATTGGTAAGAAGGACAACCGGGATGATATCCTGGATGCCACAGCCTACTACCAAGACATCCGAAACGAGTTCTGGCAGTATCTGAAGCCCTCCGCGGAGATGGAGAAGAGAAAGATGGATGGCATTGGCGTAGTTATTGATAACACCCCCTTCTAAGGAGTGCCTCATGGCAAGCAAAGGGATCAAGATTTCCAAGCAGAGCCAGGCCAGTGTGCTTGCTTATGCTAAGAGTCTTCTGGAAAGACATCGACAGTTCCGTGATCTGCAGAACAAGATGATCGCTGTGGACACCGCGTATGCTCGATACAAGGCAGGAGACGAAGAAGCCGGGCAGATGCCCTGCGGGGATGTGTTCTCTTCGGATGATATCACTCCTCCTTTGGTTCTGTCAGAGGTAGAGAGCGTAGTGGCCTACTGGTCTGAGATCTACCTGAGTGGTTATCCCATCTTCCCGATTGTTTCGAATCCTACCAATCGGGTATGGGCAGAGCAGATGGAGGCTCTGATTGATGACCATGCCACTGTTGGCCAGTATGCTAGGCAGTTCCTGCTGATGTTCATGCACGCTGCGAAGTACAACTTCGGACCGCTCACAGCCTGCTGGGATTCGATGCAAGAGTACAACGTCCTGAATGATTTTGCTCAGCAGGATGGTACTAGCCGTAAGGTGGAGCGCTCTGTCCTTGGTTACACAGCAGTCAAGGCTCTTGATCCCTACAACACTGTGTGGGATTACAATGTGAGCCCTGCGGATCTGGTTCGTGAGGGGGACTATATTGGCGAGATCAGCCTGCTGTCCCCCATGCGCCTGCGCCGACTGCTTCTGAACTACGAAGCCCTAGGAGCTGAGTACAATCGGGATGATGCTTTCACCAGTGCTGAGGGGCTTACTCCTGAATCCACCGGCAACTACACCCTGCGTCCTAACATCTCGGATCTTGTACATTCCCGCAAGCCTCTGGATACTGTGGACTGGCAGGCCTATGCTGAAGGGCAAGATCTTCGCAAGCGCAAGAATTATTCGATCGGCGGCAAGGCTCGCACCTATGAGCTCTTTGAGTTCTATGCTCGCATCCTTCCTGCGGATCATGGCATTCAGGCTCCTCAACCGAACACTCCCCAAGTATGGAAGTTCGGTGTAGTCAATGAGAAGGTCCTTGTGCATGCTCGCAGGATCATGACTCCTTATGACTATCTCCCAGGGATGGTTGCAAGTCCGAAAGAGGATGGCATGGGTCTGCAGACTCAAAGCATTGGAGAGGCTCCCATTCCTTTCCAGGAGGCTGCTCGCAAGCTCTACAACATCCGGTTCAGTGGGTCGCGTCGAGCTGTCATGGATCGTGCTGTGTATGATGCCAATGCTATCAACCCCTCGGATGTGAACAGCAAGAACCCTGCTGCTAAGATCCCTGTGCGTATGAATGCTCTTCGTGGAGCTACACTGGAGAATGTGTATCGTTCTATCCCGTTCGATATGCGTGCTACGGACAATGCTCTCACCGATGCTACTCAGGTAGCAGAATTCAGTAAGGAGCTCAATGGCCTGAACAATGCTCAGCGCGGACAGTTCCAACGAGGCAACAAGTCTGTCACTGAGTGGAATGATGTGATGGGGAATGCTGAGAGCCGCCTGCGCACTCCGGTGCTCTTCTTAGAATTCCAGATCTTCCAGCCTGTTAAGAAGATCCTGAAGATGAACATCTTCCTGCATGGAGAGGATGCTACGATCGTATCCCAGCGCAATGGTACGGAGATTGCTGTGGATATGGCCAAGCTGCGACAACACAGCCTAGAGTTTCGAGTTGCTGATGGGTACTCCCCCAAGTCCAAGATGGCAGCAGCAGACATGATCCAAGCAGGCATGCAGCTGATTATGACTTCGGAAGTTCTGCAGCAGGCTTATGGCAACTCCCTTCCCGCTCTCTTTGCTCACCTCATGCAACTGGGTGGAGTGCGAGGATTGGATGATTACTCTCCGGAGGCTATGGCTATGGCAGCTCAAGCAGGCTCTCAGCCCATTCCAGGATCTCCTGGGGCGCCAGGGCTACAGCCGAGTGAGGCTCCTGCTGGCATGTTGCCTAATCAAGATCCTGCTCTTACTCCTCCTGTGGGTGCAGATCAGCAGAGTGGCTCCAGTGAAGGTGGCGCACTACCGTGACCGCGAAGTTTAGCGACAGGGCATCTGCAGGCTCCAATCATCAAAATGTAGGCGCAGCTTCGGAACGAGGCGAGAAACATTTTTGATTGGATAAGATGCCCGTAAGCTCCTTCCGCGGTGTCGCGGAGAAGCCTCCGTAACGTACCTTATCAACGAGACAATACCATGCGTGACATTCTTTTCCCTTCTGAAAGTATTTCCAGAGCTGAAGCCTCTATCCTTGCTGAGCTCTTGAAGAATCCTGCCCTTGTTAAATACATTCGAGGCAAGGCTCAAGGTACAGCTAAGCTTCTCCTGGATTCTCCCGTGTTCCTTCCTTCTGAAAGTGCTGATGAGACTCAGCGCAAGCATTATCTGCAACAAGCAGGGATCCTTGGCAAGTTGGATCTTTGTTCTGAGATTCTGGAGGACCAAGAATACTTCCAGAAGTTTAGTGAGACCGTCCCTGAAGTAGAAGCCTAATCACCTCCTAGGAGTAATACCATGTCTTTCTTTGACCTGTTCAAAACGCCTGCAGCAGAAGATCAACAGCAACAACAGCAACAACAGCAACAAGAAACCAAACCCAATCCTGCTGTGAATGAGAATGGCAAGATGCCGGGATCGGGCCAAGAACCTACCAACCCGTTGGATGCTTACGGTAAACTGTTCGAGAAGGCAGAAGGTCAGGCTGACAAAGCTCCTGAACTCACGCTGGACCAAGAGACTCTGAACAAGGTTACTGGTCAGATGTCTTTTACTCAAGGCTTGGACAAGGACAAAGTCCAGGCTGCTATGGCTGGGGATGCGCAAGCTTTCATGGAAGTCCTGAACTCGGTTGGACGCAATTCTTATGCTTCAGCAATGCAGCATAACACTGCTTTGACTAATCAGTTTGTTGGCCAGCATAGCCAGCATACCATGAAAGGTGTTTCTCCTGTGGTCCAGCGTGAAATGCGTCAGCAAGAGCTTGCCAACAACATCCCGAACTATTCTCATCCGGTTGTTCGGGAACAGATGAATCAGCTCACTGAGCAGTTTGCGAAGACTCACCCTGATGCTTCGCACGCAGAGATCACTCGCATGGCGAGAGATTATCTTAACACGCTCGTGGGAGCCATTTCGGATAAGCCTGCTGGCTCTGATCAACCTACCTCCCAAGCTGTTGATTGGGAAAAGTGGATCACCCAGTAATCAATTGTAGCATCTTAGGAGAATCAACATGGCTGGTCAGAATACGGGTGTTTTTAATACCACCCAGAACCCGAATGAGCTTAACGCTCGTTCCTTTGCAGGCACTATCCTGCGCCTCTTCCCGAATGGTTCGGCTCCTCTCTTTGCTCTTTCTAGCCAATCCGGCAAGAGCAAGGCTAAGTCCACCACTCATGGTTACTTCAGCAAGACTCTGACGTTCGTGAATACTACCGCCACGGCTTCTGTGCCGGGGGTTACCACGGATGTGATCACTCTGGCAAGCACCAATGGTGTGCTGAATGACGTTGTTCTGCACAACCTGCGCACTAAGGAGAATTACCTTGTTACGCAAGTGATCAATGGTACGCAAGTGCGTGTGAAGCGAGCCTTTGGCCGTGTCACTGCTGCTGCCATCAATCCTGCTGACCGCATCGTTGCTATCGGTACTGCTCACGAGGAAGGCTCGGCTCGTCCGAAAGCTCGTCGTCTGCGTACTGTGTATGTTCCGAACTACACCCAGATCTTCCGCAATGCCTGGGCGCTGACGGATACTGCACGAGCTTCCTACGCTGAAGCAGGCTACAGCAACATCGCTGAGGATCGTAAGGAGTGCATGCTGTTCCACTCCATCGACATCGAAGCCGCTATCCTGTGGGGCCAGGCCTCTATGGATACGACTGGTGAGCAGCCTCGTCACTCTACGCAGGGTGTTATCGACGCCATCAGCCAGTACGCTCCGGACAACATCAATGATGCCGGTGCTACTACCAGCTACGATGAACTGGTTGATCTCCTGCTGCCGGCCTTCAAGTACAGCACGGACCTTAGCAACCCGAAAGAGCGTATCCTGTTCTGCGATGCTCAGGCTAACCAAGTGCTCAACCAGATCGGTCGCCGTTCTGGCTACATGCAGGTTACGTCTAAAGAGACTACCTTTGGCATGCACTACACCCAGATGACCTTCTTCAAAGGGACGGTCAACATTGTTGAGCATCCGCTCATGAATGGCCTGGATACTGGTGGTCTGGCTCTGGTGATGGATATGCCTGCTCTGAAGCTGGCCTACCTGGATGGTCGTGATACCAAGCCGGAAGAGTACGGTACTGGTGGCAAGATCGTGGAAGGTGGAGTGGATGCTGTTGGCGGTTCGCTCACCTCTGAGCTGGCTGTTGAGCTCATCAACCCGTATTCTTGCGCGGTTATCAACGGCCTTACCCGCGGCGTCTATGATGACGATATGAAGCCGGGTACGGTGGTTAATCCCTAATAGGGATCAGGAGGGGCCTAGTGCCCCTCTAAGCCTCTCTTTCTAAAAGGATCTGAATCATGGCTCTCTCTACTGCGAAGCAGACTCTTGAGAACAAGCAGCTCAAGAACTGCGAAATCCTGCCGAATCTTTCGGCTCTCAATGCTGATGGTGCTCTGGAGGATGGCGCTTCCCTTGTCATTCTTTCCAAGGCTACTGCCGGTGCCTACACTCTGGCTGCTCCTAACTTGGGTGATAATGGCAAAACCCTGACCATCACCTCCACTACTGCAGCAGCTCATGTGGTTACAGCCACTGGTGCTATCCAGGATGGTGTTACTGGTGGCGCTAAAGGAACTCTGACGTTCGCTGCTTTCCGTGGTGCTTCTGCTTTGCTCGTTGCTGTTGACGGTGCCTGGCATACTGTGGCTTTGAAGGCTGTCACGGTTTCGTAATCTGGTCCTCTCCTAGAGGGTGTTTGGCGGGCTAAGTTTGGCTATTACAGCAGGCTTATGCCCGCCTTTTTTATGGAGGACAGGTTATGAATTTGCAATACATGGTTACTCAAGCAGTAGGAATTGTTGCACGACCTGACAAGACCTCTTCTATTGAGCGAGCACTCAACTCCACTCTGCGATCTACGCACTTTGCTGGAGATTTTGCTAAGGACCTTATCGAGACCTCTTTGGACGTGGCGCCTGAGCAGCCTACTCAGCGCGTGAACATTGAAGACCTTGGGCCTTTGCGTAAGTTTCTGTACGTGAAGATTCCTGGAGGTTGCTATTTGGATCTTGTTGATCCTGCAACCGTATTCAATAAGTCTCAGCATCGAGTGAATGCCTATTACGTATCTGGCAGCTCCCTTGTTGTAAATATGAAAACAGCTCAGAGCAATCTTCTGGTGGGATATTTTCCTATTCCTCCTATGTTGATCAATCCCACTGACACTTCTTGGTTGGTGCAGGCTGATCCTTTCATGATTATCCATGGAGCAGCCGCTTCCGTCTTCCGAGAGATTGGGGATGAGCGCAGCGCTAGAGAGCAGCAAACAGAATACCAGCTGCGATTTGATATCTTCTTCAGGGATCAGGAGAAGGGGGCCGTGCCATGAACGAGCTTGCAAATGTAGAAATCTTTGCCAGCATCGTTGGGATTATCCTAGCCGTCATTGGTTGGTATATTCAACACAGTCTCACGGATGTGAAGAAGGCCTTGGTGGAAACACGCAAGGAGTTGGCTTCTGTTAGCTCGGTGATTGTTTCTCATCGAGAGGATGTTCTTCTGCACTATGTTCGAGAGGACAAAATGCAGACCGCCCTTAATACACAGCTGGCTATCGTTCTGCAAAGAATGAATGACCTGGAGAGGAACCTAGGAGCAACAGTAACTGAGGTGAGGGATCTTAGCCTCAAAGCTGCCCATGCTTCTGGAAAGATGTCCTGCTCTAGGAAAGACTGAGGCTCATCATGAGTAATCCTTACAACCCAAGCCCTTATAAAAGGAATGTCCAGGGAGGCGGCGGAGGGCAGCCAGGACCCCCTGGACCTGATCCGGGTCTTATTATCAGGGAAGCAGGCCAAGTAGTTTCTGCCCTCAGGGTCCTGTGGGAGGATTCTTCTGGTGCAGTGTTCTTGGCTAATCCTTCCCTGAGAAATGATGTAGATAGTCTGGTAGGCATTTCCTTGACCGCTGCCTTGCAGGGCAATAGTCTTTCAATCCGTCGATCTGGGATTGTAGATGCTGCTGGGCTAGGTCTAGGGAGGGGACCTGTATGGCTTGGGCCTTCAGGCACTCTTACTCAAGATCCTCCTGAATCAGGTTTTTATGTTCTTGTAGGATACGCAATCTCTTCCACTCGTCTTCTTCTGCAGTTCGAAGACTCAATTGAAATGGAGTAAATATCATGGCTCGTTTTCTTTCTCTTGTTGCTGGCCGTCTGAAGCAGATCGTTCCCATTCTTACTTCTGCAGGAGCTGCAGATGCTAACAAGATCGCACAGACTGGCTCCAACGGTAAGTTCCATATCAGCCTCATGCCTGATGAGATTGGCGTGGATGTTCTGGTGGTTCCTACTACCGAGGATCTTAGTGCTGGGGACTTTGTTAATATCTTCTCGGACGACGACGAGGCAGCTTGCCGACTTGCTGACAATAGCAATGGTCGAGAAGCTGATGGCTACGTTACCGCTGCTGTAACTTCTGGCAACCCTGCTACGATTTATCCTTTGGATGGTACGAACAGTGGTTTGTCCGGACTTAATCCAGGTGACCCGTATTGGCTGGGTACTGCAGGAGGTGTGATTGCTGCTCCTCTGGATAGCAGTGATCCTGCTTTGGTGAACTATGTGTCCCAGTTTCTGGGCAAGGCTATCTCTGAGACTGAGTTGGCTACTACGGATGAGAGTCCGGTAATTCTGTGAGGTCATTATGGCTAACAAGCATCCTCTTATCTTGAGAGGGGGCAGAGTCAGTCAAATGAAGGAGGGGGATCTAATCGATCCCCGCTTCCTCCCTACTGCAAGCTGCCTTAGTCTTCTTGGACTTCCTTATCAAGAAATCCCTATCTACACCTCTACTACTTTTGTAGCCCCTTATTCTGGAGTGTTTGTATTCCATGCCTTTGGGGCAGGAGGCGGTGGAGGCCTTGTTAATGGTGTTGGCCTAGCTACTGCTGCAGCAATGATCAGGATTGCTTCTGGTGGAGCAGGAGGAGAGCGCCGGGTCAAATATGTTAAACTCGCAAAAGGAGAGGAAGTACATATTGAGATCGGAGCTGGCGGCATCTCCCCAACTAATAATGCAGGAGGTGAGGATGGAGAAGACACAATTGTAGAGCACTCTAGTTTCACTATGATGGCCGCTGGTGGCGAGGGAGGGACTGCAGGGTATTGGCCTCTTTCGGTAAACACTTTCTCGATTGAAGGAGCAAAACCTAGAGAAGGTTCTGGAGGAGATGCGGCCTATTCTGGAGGTGCTATTGGGACACTAACTCTAGTTTCAACTGGCACTACCCTTCCTAATAACATTCGCGCTTTGGCTACTCCTGGAACTACTTCATGTGTGTATGAAAGAGCCAGTAGTATTGGAAATTGCACAAAGCAGATTTTGAGCAACCCTGTAGTAACAATTGGCGGGTTGGGAGTATCAGGAGAGCATCTAGAATTTGAGCATACAGCTGCAGCTTCTCCCTTCACAGTGGAGACTACTTTCTCTGGCAAAGGTAGAAAGAACAGGTTTGAAGTTGTAGGAGAGGGGGCTCTTCTTCAATCTCAATCTTTTTTGAGCCCTTCAGGAGCATTTACCGGACACCCTGGTTGTGGTAGCGAATGGAATGCAGTACAATCTGCGGGTTTGTTTTCTTCTGCTGGAGCCAACAATAACAACAGTCCGACCTCTCTCCTGTCAATCTCCTCTTATGCTGCTGGTGGAAGGGGAGTGACTTCTTCCCTTGCTGCAGGACAACCTCAATCTGCAGGTGGTGATGGGATCGTAGTAATCGAATGCTATCCGGAGGCATCACAATGAGATATGAAATCCTGAATGACGAAGGCGAAGTTATTCGAAGAATCCTGGCAACCCAGGATTTTGTAGAAGCTCGCTACCCAGGACGCTGGCGGTTGGTAGAAGCTCCTCCCGAGCCTGATAATTCTGTACCATCAACAGTATCTAGACAACAGGCTGAGGCTGCCCTGGTTCTCTCAGATCTTGAGCAGTCTGTACTTAATGCTGTTGCTGGGATTGAGGACTATAAAGAGCGGCGTCTTGCTGAGATTGCTCTTCAAGAGCCTACGTGGAGACGTGATAGCCCCACCTTGAATGCCTTGGCTGAGGCTATTGGCATTACCCAGGAGCAGGTAGATGCATTGTTTATTCAAGCCAAGAGCATTCGTTTTTAACTAAGGCTTACATATGAATCAAAATATCCCTAAGGATCTGTATCCTTTCTCTACCTCTGATGGGTCAGCTATTCCTTTGGATGTGCTGCGCCCTGAGGCTCTTCGCATTCTTACCTATCTTGGCTCTGCCTCTGTCTCAGCTGCATGGAGTGGTCAGTATGCAGTAGGAATCTTCTATGCAACTTCAGATACTCTGGTGTCTTTTCAAGAGGATGAGCTCTTTCCCAATCCCGTAGGAAGTTTTGATCAGGCACTTTTCTTGCCTGCCAATACTCTGGTGACTTCTGCTCTTCCTAACAACAGCGCTACCATCATCGGTCTATCAGATTCTGGTAAGCTCACTATTCAATTCATTACCCAGTGGGCCAGCCTTAGCTTGTCACGTCAGCATCGAAAGAGGTAATCAACATGGCACAAACCCCCAGAAAGATTAATGTAGCAGAGTCCTACCTTCCGGTAGACCCGAACTCCTATATTCCTCAGTCTTATAGTGCTGACGGAAGAACGGATGCTATGGGAGCCATGGGGGTAGTTGCCTATGACTGCAAGAACGTGATGCCTACAGGAGCAGGATATAAAAGCTACTTTGGGCATACTCCTGCTTTCCCTTCTGCTGTACCTGATCTGGTTCAAAATGTTCTGTTCTTGCAGCTGGAGGATCTTACCAATCTTGCAGTAGCCCTTTGTGAGCAAGGCATTTGGCTCAAGTATCCTGATGGTCCTTGGATCCTATCCGCCAAAGAGACTGGTGGAGGAGCCTTTGAGGTTCTTGAGGAGTCGGGACAGCCTTTGCCTTACGATATCTTTGATCCTTTGACTTGGCCTGTGCTGGACCCCAATAGGGTAGAAGTTCCTGAGTATTTTCAGTGGACTCATGCAGTGATTGACAACACTCTGTATTGCTACAGAGCAGGGTCTGACACTGTGTGGAAGCTTAATAGCA
Organism: Sphaerogastrella javana; assembly: GCA_037040025.1. Classification (NCBI taxonomy): domain Eukaryota; kingdom Metazoa; phylum Arthropoda; class Insecta; order Diptera; family Drosophilidae; genus Sphaerogastrella; species Sphaerogastrella javana. The sequence goes on along the minus strand of JBANCZ010000284.1, from coordinate 1,308 downwards.
GAGCAGAGATCATTCCTCTTAGACCTACTGCAGGTGACGGGCTCATCTTTGAGGTGGATGACGATACCTCGGATGGAGAACTCCCTGCAGGTGTGTATGATGCTGCTATTAGCTTTGGTATTCTTCAAACACAACCTGACGGTTCAGCTGGTATGGTAGAGACGGATCCCAGAATCCTGGGAACCGTGGCCATTACAGCGCTAGGTCAGGGTTTCCATGTAGCGCTGGAGGATCTTGATTTTATTCCAGCTGTTGCCTACATCTACTACCAAGTCAATGGCGGTCCTGAGTGGAGCAGGATCACCTATCCTCTTGCAGGATACAACTTTGTCAATTTTGTATGGAAGGAAGAGGCTGATGAAGAATCCCAGGATGTGGAATTCCCTCCTGTTCCTACTCCTACTCCTGCTGGAACTCCTGTAGGGCTCCTGCCGAACTTTCTGAACATGGCAGGACAATTGGGAATCTTTAGAGCAGGTTTTCAGCTAGGGTTCTGGGACAGTGCTAATGCTGTGGCCTTGTCTTCTGTGCTGGACCTTATGGACTTTGAGCCTGCTGCAGCTACCCAAGCATCCATTGCTACCTATAGCAGTATCCTGGGAAGGATTGTAACTATTCTTCCAGTAGGCAATGATTTCACCATCTACTCCACACAGAACATTGTGTATTGCGAGGCCTCTAACAGCGCTGTACAGCAGTATGTCCCTAGGGTGTTGGCGGAGAAGGCAGGTATCTCAGGGCCTCGCAGTGTAGTAGAGGTGAATTCGGATACCCAGGTTGCTTATACTAATACAGGGATCTTGAATCTGTCAGCAGGAAGGGCGGAAGTCATGGCTTCAGATGTGTTCGATCACCTGAGCAAAGACCCTGAAGTAACTATTCAACTTTCTTGTGTAGGTAACCGATATATCTTCTTTAGTTCTGGCAAATCCATTTACTCTCCCTTGGCATTTTCTCAGGGCTTTGTGGATCCTTTCCTTGTTCGTGGAGCTAACACTGATGGAGCTTGCGGGAACTTGGCAGCCTCTTCAGATGCCTTCCGAGAGAAGGGGATTAGTATGAAGAGTGAGATGCTGTTGTTGGATTATTACCATTCTGGAACCCCGGGTCGATACGCCTTGTCCTCCTCTTTGACGGGTTCCTGGAATGACGAGGTTTGGGACTACGCAGAAAATGCTACTTGCATTCCTTTGGTTATTGCATAAGGATTAGAATTATGTGGAAAAATTTTGATAAACACATTGCAGGTGTGCATGTGTTTTCTGATGCAGACTTTGCTGGGAGCTCCTTCACTGAAGATGAGAAGAA
>JBANCZ010000283.1:0-43358 GCA_037040025.1 Sphaerogastrella javana | reverse complement strand
TCTCTCTCTCTGTATCTTTCTCTCTCTCCCTCTAAATCTTTAGATCTCTCATTTGATCTATTTCGCATTCTCAATTATTCTTTATATTTGCCAATTCCTTCGATAACCCCATTCGCTTATAGTTTATTGTACTCAGTCTCATTTGAATATAGAAATTATGATTAAACAATGAGATACATTAATACTTCATTAATCGTTGGATCGTTCAGTCTAATTTAATGGCTTTATCTTCTGAATCCTCAGACTACTCCAAATGCTTTGTGCATTGACCATAAAAAGTGAACTTCAGCCTAACCGAAAAGCAAACGGAAAAAATGCAAAAAGTGACACAGAAAAAAAATATGAATAAAAGCAGCAACAAAACAAAAAGCCGATAAATAAAAATATACAAAAAAAAAAACAAAAAAACAAAAAATATATGCAAAAAGTGAGCCGCCATTTGCAATAGTCGAACGATTTCTTGCACAATTTCCTCGGTACACAGTGTGAATAAAAATTTAAGCTTCCCTTGTAGCCCAAACCAAATACAAATACAAGGAAAAACCAACAACAACAGCAGTAGCAGTAGCAGCAGCAGTAGCAGCAACAGTAGCAGCAGCAGCAGCAGTAGCAGTAGCAGTAGCAGTAGCAGTAGCAGTAGCAGCAGCAGCAGCAGCAGCAGCAGCAGTATCCAAACAGTAGCAAGAGCATTGCCTGAATGCCATCTTTGCCGCTCTTTTCTCCTTCTTCCTCTGCCCCTTACACTTATTTCCTCTCCTATCTGTCCTCTCCATGTCTCTCCTCTCCTTGCCTTTCCTCTTCCCTCCTTGCATCGTAGAGCAATGAGTGCAACAACAAACAAAAGCTGCAAGCTGCAGACATTGCAATTTTCACGAGCATTTGACCGGTTGCACCTCTCTATCTCTACCTCTCTCTCTCTCTCTCTCTCTCTCTCTCTCTCTCTCTCTCTCTCTCTCTCTCTCTCTCTCTCTCTCTCTCTATGTATAAACAGACACCACACGCATACTCTCTCATACTCACATTTACTCACTTAATTCCATATAGCGCCTATATGAACATATAAAACAGAATGGTGTGTGTGTGTGTGTGAGAGAGAGAGTGTGTGTGTGGGAGCGAGTATCTGTGAGTGTGTGAGAGTGTATGCGTAGACTGCGGTGTGTGTGTGTGTGTGATTGGGGTGCAGTCGCAGCTGACAGTCGCATGGCGAATGGCCAAACGAAAACAAAAAAGCGCGCAAAACAACAGCGAAGCACAAAAACCAAAACAAAAACGAAAATGAAATTGTGTAAAAAAGGCGAACGAGCAAAACTGTAAAAATGGAACAAAACACAGAGACGAGCCCAAAAAAGAAATGAAAAAAGGAGATGGAAATGTGAGTGGAGAGATGGGAGAGAGTTGAACTTCCGCGCACTGTGAATGCGTATAGCCATCCCGGAGTATGGCCAGTCTCATCCTCCGCCTCATCTCCATCCTCCTCCCCAATGTCTCGCCTGGCTTTGGTCCAGTCGATGGGCCCATCACTGGCAACAGCGACATCAATGGGCGCGCCACTCAATCAACCCCACGTAGCCAATGGGCGGATGGGAGGCTTTCCTGCCAAAGCTGCTGCTGCTGCTGCTGCTGCTGATGCTTGACAACAATGAAGGCCAAGTATTGTCCAGGCCAGCCCAACCCCTGGCAGACCCATTTTTTTAGCATTTTTTTTCGTTTGCTTCCTACTATTTTGCTGAGTATTTTTTATGCGCCGCTTCATTTAATTTTTTGCCTTGCTTTTGCCGCTTCTTTTTCCAACCGTGTACTCTTTCTATCTCCCTTTCTCCCAGTCTTTCTCCCTCTCTCTCTCTCTCTCTCTTCTCCCTGTCTGTGCTTTGGGCATTTTTTTATGGCCTGAGCTCCGAGTTTGCCTGCTACAACTTGCTGACTGCTTGGTCGCTGGTCAGCCGCAGTTATTCTTGGGCTCCCCCATCAACTCGCTCGCTGTTTCAAAATAAATGCAATTTTTATACCCTCTTCCCCTCTCTCTTTCAATATCTATCTGTCTCCCCCTCTGTCTATATGTCTTTCCTTCTCTTCCTCTCTCTCTCTTGTGCTCGTCAAGTGCTGGACAACAGGAACGCCCTCATACGCGTTTGTGTATGCCTCATTCCGGTCTCGGCGAACTTTTGCTTGATTTTCACTTTTCTCTGTGTGTGCGGCACAATTCCTTTTTTCGGGCGGCCCAAAATAAAAGTAAAAGTAAACCAAATACGAGTACATACTACCTATTTACAATTGTATGTATAAACCCCAACAAAACCAACCAACCAACCCATCTACCCACACACACATACATTCAACTGGTCAGCAGCACCCACTTTGCCCCCCCCCCCCCTGCAACCCTCTGTGCCACCTCTACCCTCTACCTTCAACGTTTCTTTAATCATTTGGGGCGCCTGTCGCGGCATTTATTGTCGCGTTTTAGCCCCTGACGGCCTACAGATATCATCGTTTGACTCTGATGCTTCTCCTGCTGATGCTTCTGCTGCTGCTGCTCATTTGCATCCAAATTTTTAATTGGAATTGTCGCTATAGTAGTAGAAAAAATCAGACAGCATAGAGTATAGAGTGTGGAGTATGGAAAGTGGAGTCCGGGGTTCGATTGCAGAAAAAACTTAGACCCATTGATTGGCTCTTGTCCTAGGCAATGGGTTAAGCAAAAGCGTTTGATAAATAACGAGAATTATGTATAGTATTTGATATACTTCGAGAAATTTGTATAACGTTTCGATTACTGTAATATATAAACATTAAATTAAGCTGAATTATAGTATAATAAGTCATTATGTTCAGGCTAAAGTATGTGGGGAAACCCTGATGGAAAACCGAAACAATTCTGACCCGCAAAGTTTTTATTTATTCGGATCTAGTTGCTATTTGGTAAAGTGTAACAGTTTCTGGCGAATGGTTACCTACTTCTATTCTATAATATAATAATATATAATACTATATAATAATATTAAAGCAAATTCTTTTTGGAATTGCCACAATGTCAATTATAGCAACTATTCGATTTCAAGATTCGGGTGTATTATAATAGTTTTTTTTTACTATTTATAAAGCTCTAACTGTCTGGCTATATCTTGCTCTATCTCAATCTCTTTTTCTCTCTCACACACTCTTTTTAATTCACTTCCTATCTCTCACTCTCCCTCTTTATCCATCTCCTTCTTTATCTATCTCCCTCTGTGTCTCTCTCTTACTTTTCCTTTATTTGTCTATTCGGTTTCGTAATCCTCTTGTTTGTATTTACAACCAAAAGAAAACTTTTATCAATTGCCTCTCACACCTCTCTCTCTCTCTCGGTTCTTTCTCTTTACAATCTCCACTCTCTTCATCTTTACAATTCTCTTTATAAAGCTCAGAGTGGAGCCTCACTTTGCTGCTGCTGCTGCTGTTGCTGTTGCTGCTGCTGCTGGCTGCTGCTTTGTCACCTTTAGCGTTATCGATGTTTGTGCTTATCGATGTTTCTTTATTTCCTTTGCAGGTGGCAACCCCTAACCAATTGCACTGAAGGGCAGCACCCACTGCCCAGAGTTGCCATACTACAATATATGCATTTACTGAGAGGCATCCAATGTTGGGGCTTACTCTTGCGCCTCTTTGACAGCTTCTGCTATTTTTAACAATTTTTAACATACACGCACACATTTTTGTTTACTTTTTTAGCAATGTCTCCTGCTGCCAGCACCCCTCCCCCTCTATCCCCTACCCCTTGACCATTGTCCAGGTGCTCTTTCGATACGTTATGTTTGTTGTTTGTCTGCCGTATTCTTTTGCTTCTTGTTGCTTTGCTGCCATTTTTTGGCTCTTATTGTTGCTGCTGTTGTTGCTGTTGTTGCTGCTGCTGTTGTTGTTGTAGCTGCTGCTGTTGTTGCTGCTGTTGTTGCTGCGTCTGTTGTTGTTTTTATTTTTTTTGCATTTACGTTATTTTTATTTTTTAGGCATCCGTTGAGAAAACACAAAAGCTTTGCATTTTTATGCAATTTTTTTATGTTTGAGTTGTGTTTCATGTGTGCCACAGCCAACGTATGTGTGATTGTGTGTCTATGTGAGTGTTGGTGTGAGTGTTTGTGTGAGTGTGAGTGTGAGTGTGTGTGTGAGTGTATGCTTTACTCTACACTTCTCATTCGCTGCCGAAGCTGCAGCCTGTTCAAGAAAACGAAAAAGTAACATTTGTGCGGCTGCTGCTGATTGGTTCCGTTACCCTAGACACTACACACACACCCCGCCCACAACCCACAAATAACCGGCGACAACCCTACCACCCCCTAACAATCCACACAAGCTACATTCTGCTTCTTGTTGTTTCTCTCTCCTCTCTGTTTCGGTTTTAGCCGTTTTATTTCGCCCATTGTCTCTGTCGCACGCGCTGGGCGGCAACTATGCCAACTGCTCAGCCAGTACCCCCCCCCACCCTTCCCCTACACACACTCACTCGCACACACATGTGTGTAGTCAGCGATTGGCCATTGCCATTGGATTGAGTGCATCAAACGGAAGGTGCACTGATAATTTCGCTCAGTGTATGAGCTGCGATTAAATGTCTTAAAAACTGACGAAGCAATAAAGAAGTCGCTTAAGGCTATCCCCATCTCTCTTTTTCCTCTCAACCTCTTTCTCTATCTCTCTCTTTCTCTCTATTATACTTTCTATACGTAATGATATTTCCAATTGGAATGTGTGTTGGAATCACAATCTGATAAGAATGCATTAATTTTCATTTAATTGTGTATAACAGTGTATTGTAGTTCTTATATTAATTAAGTTATATGTAATTAAATCAAATAAAATTAAAAAAACAATTAAATAAATAAAAAAGGATTAAAAAAAATTAAAGAAAATTTAGGTGATTTAAATAAAAAACAAAATAAAATCAAATTAAATCAAACTATATTAAATTATAAAAGATTAAATTCAAATCAATCATATTAGATCACACTAAAACAAATTAAATTGTATTAAATTAAATAAAATCAAATTAAGGTAAATTAAACAAAAATAAATCATATTAGATCAAATGAAATCAAATGAAATCAAATTAAAACAAATTAAATAATATTAAATTAAATTTAATCAAATTATATAAAATTAAATCAAACTGAATGAAATTATATTAAATCAATTTAAAAAAATTAAATAATAGTAATTGAAAAAAAAATTTAAATTTTTTTAAATAAAATTGTATATTATAATTTATTATCAGTCCATATTGATATTTGTTAGGGATATATCCTTCGACTTCTGTCGGAGCAGGCGCCAACTACTCGAATTGAGCACAAAATGTAATTACTTTGTGTTTGCATATTTGCAACGTGTCTCATGCTACTTGGAACATGTTACACTTTAGTTAGCAACGTACGGGTGTAATCCCCCACCTCCCCCCCGGCCACCTTTTTAGCATATAGCCCCGCCACCCCGCCTCCCATGACCAACTGATAGTAACTGCCTTGGCGTCAACCACATGACGCTACAACACTTTAAAATTAATATTCCTATTTTTCAATTACAACTGACACTTGTCTATGGCAGCCGGGCCCAGACCACCCACCGCCCCCCCCCCCTGCAACTTCTTCCCCCCTAACATGTTGAGCCTACCCAGAGACAGCCGCATGAGTTGCAATTGTTGCCAGTTGGATGTCGTCGTCGTCATCGTCGTCGTCGTCGTCGTGGACTGCACACACCCAATGTAAAATGTCATTACCGTTGACATAAATGAATAGCTGCACTCATTGCATTTGGCAGTGGCGTGGGGGTGGGGGGAGGCACCTGGTGGTGCTCTAAACAAGAGCATGCGATTACCACCAGCACCACCACCACCACCACAACAACAACAACAACACCAACAGAGCAACATATGCGGTGTGCGGGTGTGCATTAGTTTGTTGTAATTTCGCATTAGTGATTAGTTAATTAAAGGCAAGAACTAGTGCCACTGCATTTGGTACACTGCACAACAAATTTAATGTTAGAAATCAAAATTCAATTATTTGTATATTTAATATTAATGTTTATATTTAAATATATTTCAAACGAATATTAAAATATATTTTAATCGATTGATGCATTTTAAATTATTATATTAATATTTATATTATATTAATATTTGTATTTAAATATATTTAATACATCCATACATTTTTTCAACCAAAACAAAGGGAAATTTCAGAAACAAAGCGCCGCAAAGTATCCAAATGTGTGAAGACTCTTCACTTCATTTCACTTCTTCATACTTCACTCTCTTCTTCTCTTCACTTGAAATCGTAAAGCGGCTAGCGCATAGCTGAGAGCGCACGCTGTGTATGTGTGTATGTATGCATGTGAGGTTCAAGCACATTCTTAGCTGACAGCGCGCATTGAGGGAAATATGTAAGTGTGTGTGTAAGCGGAGAGAGCATTTTGTGTAACTGTGCGTGTGATCTAAGAGAGCAAGTGGAAGGGAATAAGTATGTGAGTGATGTATGCATGTATGCTTAGGCTAAAAGATGAGGGAGAACTCTGTGTAAATGTGTGTATCAGTTGAGAGAGCAATTGTAAGAAATGTATGCGTGTGAGCTGAGAATGTGTTCTGTGCTGATCCGAGACAGCTAGTAAAAGGGAATATGTATGTATGTATGTGAGCTTAGAGAGCAATCGAAGGGAATATGTGTATGTGAGAGAGTAACCTAAATAAATATGTATGCGTGTGAGCTTAGAGCGCGCTTTGACTTAGGCTGAAAGCTGAGAGAGCACTCAGTGTAAATATGAACATCAGTCGAGAGAGCAATTTCAAGGGAATCAGAATGCATGTGAGCTGAGAGAGCAGTATGTGTAATATTGCATGTGAGCTGAGAGAGCAAATATGCATAGAAGCAAAGAGAGAAGGAAATACGATCTCACAGCAAAAGCCAAGTAAATCTTGCCGCACACATAGAATTTCCCATTATATTAATGCAATTATTTCTCTCTGTGCATGCTTTATGTTTTATATTCGAACTTCTACACGTAATTCCAATGGCAGTCCAGAGTTCTTATCGATTCAGTGTAAAAAAAAATGTAAATGTGAGCAAATAGACGATTCAATGATAAACCTGGACAAGTGTAAATACAGTTAATGCAATGGCAGTCCGAGCAATAAACGGAATTGTTTAAGCTATAGCAAAACGAATTCAAACTTGTAAATAAAGTTGAAAAAATGTTAAACAATATTAAAAGCAACTTTGAATTAAGTATTTGCTAATAATAGTTGAATTTGCATAAATCCTCTTTTAATTTAAATGCTAAACTCTTCAATCGAAATCCAATTAGCAACTTGGAATTAAATATATCTTAGGAAATGTAAGATGAGCTTTCTTTTTGGCCAGTTATTATGGCATCAGAAATGGTAATCACTAAGGGTCATTTGCTGTCTGGCAAACCCAACTCTTAACATTTTCCAATGCCAATTTTCATTGCACATTTAACCCTAATATTGTTTAAGGCATTTTGTCCGGCATTGCCCGGCAGCATGTGTATATGGAGGCAAAAACGTGCACCTCATATAACATTTCTAATTAAAATTTTGTACGCCCGAAAAAGGTTATTAACATATTTGCCATAACGTTGGCCATTCCTTTCTCTTTCCCTCTGTCTCCCTCTCTCGTTATGTTATTTACCAACACATTTGTCCCTAACTCTGGGCCATTAGTTGCCCCATGCAATCGAGCAACTTGTCCGAAAGCCATGAGCTGCCCAACGCAGCTCAACTAAGTAGGAAAGTTCTATAACCAGATTTACAGTGCAAACAGAGCAAGAACTATCAAGAGTGGGTGTGCCATAGATGGAGAGAGTACCAGAGAAAGAGGGAGAGTCAGAGGGAGGAGAGTGAAGCAAGGAAGGAGCGCTCTAGGTGGCGACATGCATGCATGCATGGGCACCTAAGTAGCTGCGCTGTCTTCATTAAAAATCCGCCTCTGCACCCCTGCACCCCTGCACCCCTAGCAACGACAGCAGAGCCCCAAACCGAACTAACAACTGATTGCATCGAAGCTCATATACCCTGCGAAAACTTATATTGAAGAGCATATAAAGATATATAGAAACACATAATAGCATAAGAAAAAAATTTCTAAAAATTATAAATGCAATTTAATTATGTTTTAAAAATAATTAATATAAAAATTTTAAAAAATAATTAACAATATATAACTTAAATAATAGTAGGTATGATAGATTTATTTATTTATTTATTTTAGTATAGTTTAGTGATCATTTTTAGTAATAATGTTTTAAAAATATAAATATATTAAATGAAAAAATTTATTTTCTTAAATTACAATTAAATTATTTACAAATGTTTATTTTTAAAAGTATTAAAAAAAAAAATACTTAAAAAAAAATTAAAAAATAAATTAATTGAGCTTCAAAAGATCATTATCAAAAGATTATTATCTAGATTTATTTATTGTTATAGTTAGTTTATAATATATATTAATAGTATCTTTAGTTAGAGTACATCTGGAGAGCAGGACCTGAACCAGGACCCATGTAATGTTAGGAAAGTTAGCAAGGCCCAGTCAGGAGCAGCAGCAGCACCAAAAACAACTACAACAACAACAACAACAAATCGAGCTTCATTCCTAATTTAAATGCAAATGAGATTCATTTGCCGACGTCGGGGAGGCGACAACACTGCAACATTGGACAGTCTGTTGAAGCCTCCAACTCCAACTACGGCTCTAGCCTTGGGCTCGGTCAAAGCCACACTCATTACCCCCGAAACACACACACACACACACACACATGCAAAACCAACACACATCCAACACACACACACACACACACAGGAGCACTGCTTAGTTTTTCGAGTCGCCTACCTTGGAGCTCAGCTCAGTTGGCCTGTGTTTTCTTTTGATAGGGTGCTTAGCACACAGGCAGGACAGAAACCGTAGGGTGCAGACTGCAGGGTGACAGACTGTGTAGGATATAGGGTGTTTTGGGTGCATGGTGCAGGGTGTTGGGGTGCAAGGTGCAGGGTGCAGCTACATTTATGCAAGTAGCTTAAATGGCTACGAAATGCGTTGCTTCGGCGAGATTTGTTGCATACATTAGGCCATGCCCAGTTGCTGACTGCTGGCAACGCTTAGGCGCAACTTAAGCCCAACAATGAGCAAGTGAGACACACTGCGGACAGACAGACAGACAGACAGACATATAGGCAGGCAGGCAGGCAGGCAGACAGACTGAGAGACAGACGGGCGGAAACCCCTAACTGCAGCTGGCAATCATGTCTGGGCTGACTAACCTCTACAAACGCTCAGAGCTCTCTCTGTCTCACATTCTGTAGTTCGCCCCCCCTCTCTCTTTCTCTCTCTCTCTCACACTTTCTCTGAATGAGGGGTCTTTGGGTGGATCTAAGGCTTACATTTTGAACAATTTTTAATTTGCGGCTAGAACCAAAAAGATGAACAATATATTCTTTTGTATTTTTTGGGGATTCGATAGTCACGTATCCATAAGTTGAACCCTTTGTGTTGTTGCAGCAAAATTGAAAAGTTTATGTGTTCAAGATCCTAGAACTGCACTGATTACAATGGGTTGGATTAGTTCCGGATTATTTAAAATATTAGAAATAAATAATAAACATTATTGTATTATAAATATTATATTATAATATTTGTCATATATTTATGCCAATTGGAGGCTATGATTATAAGCACAATTTATACGATTTCAATGTATTTAAAACATAGTTTATAATCGCCTTAATGGATCCCCGAATAGTAGTTGATTTAGAGATAAACCTGCAATACATAAAACATTTATATGAATGCCGTTTGAAATTAAGTTTAATACAATTTCCTCCTACTTACCATCAATTGATTTAGATACAATTCATAGGGTATATGTCCGCTGATTGGATCAATGGCAACCGGCCACATTTCATCCATTTCCTCTTGGGTAAACGGCTCACCCTCCTCCATCATGAGCTTGCCCAGGCATTCTTTGGTCAAATAGCCCTTATTTTCCGTATCCAATATTTTAAAGGCTTCCAGAATTTTCTCTGGCGGCGCTGGCTCCATTCTGAAAACCAAACAACAAAAGGAGCAATAACAAAACTTGAAATATTTAAATATCTGCAGCTACTGCACACTCAACCCACTTGCGTTCCATAAGCAACTGTGAGACATGGGGCAGAAATTTGGTCAAGTGTACCACACCGCTGGTCTCCTCCGTTTCGGTAGCCGATATAACCTCATTGACCTCCTGTTCGGTGGGCACACAGCCCAATAGACGCAGCACAGTGCCCACTTCGCGTACATCAATCAGTTTATCGCCATGATGATCAAAAACACAGAATGCATCCGAGATGCGTTTCTCCAGGTCGTTGTTAACTATAATGAAATAATTTAAATTATTTATTAAAATTATATTCGCATTGAGAACTTACAGTCTAAATCGAGTGAATCCATAATCCCGAATGTTACTGCCGTTTCCACTAACAAATTTCCATTCAACAAAAATGATTGTTAGATCGATATGTGATAGGGGTAAACATAAACAAATTTGATATACGTATATGTTGCTAGGTGATGATGTAAAGCTATAGTTGTTACTTCGATTTGTGGCATGTTAGCTGCAGGTTTTCGTTTGGCCACAGAGTATCATATTTTGAAGCCATGCAACACGGAAGTAACCTTAAACGTGCCATAATGGTGTACAGCGTCTAGATGTTGCAACAAGTGCAACATTGGGGCTTTTTGGTGCTCTCTACTGCACTTAAATGGAAATTACAGGCAAGGCCAAGAGCGAGAAAGGGAGGCTCAACGATTCGATTAAAAAAAAAAATCGTTGCAAAAAGGCAACGAGCAGCAGCAAGCGGCAACAGGCAACAGGCATCGTGCAACGTGCAACAGCAACGAGCAGCAGCAACAACAAGCAACAGCAACTACTTCATTCACGCTAATGCGTGTCGTGTACAACACGCTTGGACTTGCAGTCGCAGAGTACTCTCTTGCTTTTCCTCTCTCTCTTCGCTCTTCGGTCTTCCCCTCTCTGGATTTGTTGTAGCAACACGTACACACACCTGCGTATCGGTTGCTGCATCTCCTAGTGCTTGGCCATGCAAGCTCTAGGTGGCTACTGCCATAAACACTAAAAGTGTTCGTCATTTGCTGTTCCAGATCCAATTAACCATTTTGATGCATTTGCCTCCATTAAGTTTTTGCTCTCTTTCTCTTGCTTTATTACACATTTTTCTCTATCTCTCTCTCTTTCTGTCCCTTGGCTTAGGCCTGCCTTTTGCAATTTCACTGGGCCTACAACGTGATCGGAAGTTTGTCTTGGCCAGAGTCGACGACGTGAGCCCATGACTCCGACAGCGAGCAAGTCTTCAGTCTCTCTGTTTTTTCCATTTTTCTCTTCTTTTTTGTTGCCTTCTTTGACTGGTTGTTGCTGTTGTTGTTGTGGTTGTTGTTTAGCACAAAGTACTTTGTAAATGTTGGCATGATTTAAGCCAGCTCTTAGTCTCTTTATGCTGACATTTGCTCTAAGTTTGTCTATTAGGCATGCGATTAAAATTTAAATTGAAGTCGAGCAGCAACTCAAGCCCATCCTGAGATGAACTACACCACACTCTACTCTACTCCACTCTACTCCACATCACTCCACTCCACTCCACTCCACTCCACTCCACTCCACTGCAATCCAATCCAATCCACTCCACTCGATTTCAGCTCTCTTTTCCTTTGGCACGATGATGGCTGCATAGCTCTGGCTCCACCCTGTGTCAATTTTTCTTCAGTGCCGTCAACACGCCCCATATGCTGTTGCTGTTGCTGTTGTTGTTATTGTTGCTGTTGCTGTTGCTCCACTTGCCTGCCTCGGAGCAACAACTTCCGTTTACCACACCCGACTCCAAAACATCGCTTGGCTATTTGCGAGGCTTGCTCGCATTTTGTTCATCTGTCAATTTCGCCCGGCGAGTTGTCAGTGCCTTTCGTCCACTTCCTGTGGGGTGCCGCTCCCTCTTATTCATTCTTTTCATCTCCCTCTCTCTCTATATCTTCTGCTGCATCGTGACAATGGTCTCATCATGGCTATTTAAGGGCTGCCATATCATTATTCATCGACTTACGTTCTTGGCTTTATAATTATGGCGGCAACATGTTGCAGCTATATCAATTACTTCAACCGATTCGCGCAAGCCTTTACCACATATTGATTTATTATAATTCAGATTAAATTCCAGTTAGCTGAAAAAGACAATAAAAGCTTTCATTAGTATCAATATTTAGTTATAAACTATGCTCTTAAAACATGTTTAATTACATACAACAATAGCAGTTACTCTATGATTTAAACTTCATCTGATAGAGAGTTCTCTAATTCATTAAAATTTAACTATAATTTGCTTTAATATAAACAATTTAATTAATGCAAAATTATCGACACTTAAATAAATTATGTCAGGCATCTAGTGCCATTGAAAACCTTTTTTGAAAAGTCCTTGATTATTCTAATTATAATTCTATAAATAGAAACGCGCCTAAACAATGTGCAAAACATTCTAAAAATGTCGAATCAATATTTTTTTAATAATTTAATTACAATTACTATTCAAAGTATTCGTACAATTAACACAAATTCCATTCAAATATTATTTGCCCTTTACAAAATAAAAAAAAAATAATAGAAACCTCAACAAATAGATAGATTTCCATTAAATTACAATTTTTTGTCGATTTCGATTTTGGGTTTTTTTTTCTGTATTTGATTCATAATTCGAATTGAGTTTTTCGAGTGTGAATGCTATGCGTGTGTGTGTGTGTGTGTGCGCGGTTGATTGTGGTAATTAAATGGAATTTAATAAACATAAACATGCAAATAATGAGCGCTACCTTTCACAGCAGCAGCAGCAACAGCAACAGCAGCAGCAAACGGAAAAACTGTTCATAATAGATGGCCCAGAAAACTTTTGTTGAATTAATTAGAGTAAAAAAAAGAGGTAGACCGCGAACGAGCGACAGGGAGGCTGACAGACAGACAGATAGACAGACGGGCAGATAGGCAGGCAGACAAACAGCAGCCGTAGATTTTTTTATAAACGCAAGTATTCAATTCAGAGCAAAATGATATGAAAGAATTGATTAATAATCATAGCGAAAACCACAAAAGACTTGCCCCAATGAATGAATGGCCCCAACTTCGTCTCGAGATCGCAGCACAGCGAATGTGACTCAAGACAGAAGCTGCTGGCCAAAAAAAAAAAATAAACAACAACGAAACGAAACGAAAATATAAAGAACCTGGGCATAAAAGCGCTGCTGACGCCATGGTCAAGCTTTGGGTCTTTCCATCTACAACCAGAGCTACAGTGCCTGCTCCATCAAGGCCAATTGCTTGGCGTTGGCCACAATTGTAAGCCTGGGCGTAGTAGCAGCAGCAGCAACAGTTGCTGATGTGGCTGAGACTGCCGATGTTGTTGTTGCTGTTGCTGTTTCTGATGTGGCAGAGGCTGCTGTTGTTGCTGTTGCTGATGTGGCTGAGGCTGCTGTTGCTGCTATTGCTGTTGCTGCTGCTGTTGTTGTTGTTGTTTTTACTGTTGCTGTTGTTGTTGCTGCTGCTGTTGCTGCTGCTGTTGCTGTTGGTGTATTTGTTGCTATGGTTGCTGTTGCTGTTGTTGTCGCTGTGGCTGCTGCTGATGTTGTTGTTGTTGCTGCTGCTGCTTTAGCGGTTATTGCTGCTTTTGTTACTGTTGCTGTTGTGCTCTACATTCTCTGACGATTGGCGGTGCCTGTCCAGTCATGTTGATACTAATCCAATGAGTGATGTCTACATGTAGCACCTGCAAAACAAAAAGGAATATTAATAGGGTATACATTTGACTGGCCATAGCAGATTTTCTGAATATATAAATTCAAATTACAATTATTAAAAAACTTGTAATATAATTAATATATTAAGAACTTGTTTAGCACTTATTATAAACATTACAAACCATATCATGGAGCCTTTCTAAATCATTTCGTGCTGCTTTTTGTATGGCTGCTCGTGTCACGGCACGCCAGCAACACTGTTGGGATTTGGGTATGGGGCAGCAGCGACTTGACTTGACTTTGATTCAATTTCCATATGAAAACATCGATTTGCGTTTGTGCGCCCGCGTCGTTGTAATCAAAGTGTTGTTTATGGAACACGTCCGGCCTGTTTTTTTTTCTTCTCTCGGTTTTTTTTATAAGCTTGTTGCTCTCAGTACACAGTGTTGTTGTTGGTGTTGTTGGCTCGTTGGCTTGGCTTAAAAATTGCTCACGGCAACAATTGCGCGCCTTGTCTGAAAAAAAAAAATATGTGGCCAGCGATTACATTTGCCTATTGCATGAACGCACACAAACAAATGCCAAAGCAGACGTTGTTAGTAAGTGAGAGAGAGAGAGTGAAAGGAAGGGAGAGAGGGAGAGCGACGCAGTATAAGCTCATGGAGCCAAGCCGGGGCCAAGTTATGATTGAGTTCTAATGAGTTGAGAAAAATGTATCAAGGAAAACCAGTTCCCGGAATCGCAATTAGATAAGTGAGTTTCATGCCTCAAACCGTGAACTGCAACAACACTAAAATTGCAACAACAGCAACAACATCAGCAGCAACAGCAACAACAGCAACAACAGCAACAACAGCAACAACATCAACAACAACAACAAGAAGAGCAACCAACAATTGTCCGAGCTGAGCTCCTGTTAGACGTTGCGGCCTGTCAGGAAATGGAAATTGTTTTCCATTGAACGTGCAACAACAACAACAACAACAACTACAACTACAACAACAACAACAACAACAACATTGTGGAAAGCGAACAAATGTGCAGCGCATTTTCTATAATAAGGCGTTAAAAATATTTTTGCAATTTAATTTATTTTCGCTCTGCTTTATGCATCTAAAAAAAAAGAACCAACCAAAATTACCATATATATATATATATATATATATATACATATATACTTGGCCGGACTTACACAATAAACTAGTTCAACTTGTTTTCGATGCTTGAGTGAAAATTTGCTAACTAGATTTGTTTGCTGCCATTTATTTTTCAGTGGAAACAAAAATGTCAGGTGTAGCGAGCAATGCGAATATAATTAACATATTTCCATTATCATTCATAAACAGAAACAAGTTCGATAAGAACTAGAACATTTCGAGAATAAATCAATTCTCTCTCTTGATCCAAAGATTGCTTTTTTTTTTTTTGAAAGTGTAATTTGAAATGAGTTAATCAGAGGCTTTATAATTTGGTATATGCTCTAATTTAGTTGCACCTTTCTAAATGATTATCAAAAGCATTTTTATGGCTATATTTGCATTAGGTGCGCACTGCCATAAACTATTCAATAATCATAGCTTAAGTTGGCTTCAGTCATTATGTGGCCATTCGATGTGGCTTTAAGCAATTTTCTGCACTAGTTTAGGCTTTTCGATTAACAGGCGTGAAATATTAATGCGCCTGTGCACGCCTGGTAGCGGTAGCAGCAGCAACAACAACAGCAACAGCAGCAACAACAGCAACACCAACAACAGCAACAATAACGACAGCAACAACTAGAGAAAAGTGGAAAAAGGGAAAGGTCTGTGGCCCAACTGCTCTTCAAATTAATTGGTTGCTCCCGGTGCTGCCTCCTTTTGCCGCTCACTCTAGCCTCGTGCCCTCTCCCTCTCTATTTGTCTCTCTGTCTGTCCATTGACTTTACTTTCTAGCCATAAAAATGCCTACGCCCTAATGTGCGTGCCTTTCCAATTATGAGCTGGAAATCAAATTCCAAATAGAAATTAAGATCTGCTTGGGCCAGCCCCATTATTAGTCAACCGCTCTAATGATTCTTTTAACTTGGTTCAATAATTTTATCGCTGAAACTTGACCAGCAAATATGATAATGTTTTTTTTTGTTTTGTCGGTATGTATACATTTTATGCACTTGGGCAACAAAGACAATAAATCAATAATTATTGCCAAATAATCGAGAACAAAAATGCACAGCAAAAGATAAATTACAACGCGCGTTGCAGGCGTATGACTTAATTTGCCAATTTGAACGCCAGCAGGCTAAAAAAAATGTGTACGTAGTTGGCCAAAAAAGGCCAGACAGCTGGGCAGTTTGACCAGCCAGCCAGTCGATCTCTTTAAACGTCAATTTCCGTGGCAACGAAAAGAACAAAAAGCCTTGTCTTATTAAGGCCCAAACGCGTGCTCACCGCAAAAAGAACAACAGCAGCAGCAGCAACAACAACTGAAACAGCAACAACAGCAACAATTTTGAGGCAGGCAGCTAAATAAGAATTCTATTATGTTGCATGCCACACAATGTGATTAACTTGTTGACCCCGCACAGAGCAAACAATGCGCACAATGCGCTCACAAACGCTGCACGACAAATCCAACAAATCGAACAAATCCCTCAGCGTGCAAAGCATGCAAAATATATACATATAAATATATATACATAGCTAAATATACGTATACATACGGGTATATACAGAGAATATATATACAACAAATACAATTGAATATTGGCATCCGTTAGGCGTTGCTAATAATTGAAAATGCCCCCCCGAAATAAAATCCTCAATCAGACCGCAAAGTAACTGCAAGCGGGAAAACTGTTGCTGCTGTTGGTGCTGTCGCTGCTGTTGCTGTTGTTGCTGATGCTGTTGTTGCTGTCGCTGATGTTGCTGCTGCCGCTGATGTTGCCGCTGTTACTGTTGTTGCTTGTGGCGACGCACAGGAATGCTAAAGCAGATTTCAAACTGAGCACCTGCATATGCCCAAGAGGCGGGCTCTGGCATCAACTTTGCCACACAGTGGTGCCAAATGTTTGATATAGAATATACAAATTCATAAAGGTTCTAAAATGAAATTACATTTTCTATTCTATTCAACTAATCTACACCACAAACGAAACAAAAAAGCGTACAATAAATACATTTCTATATCCATTTCATAAATATTGCGTTTGTGTAATTTACATTTAAGATATTCCCCTACAACCAGCATACCTAGTTCAATTATTTATAGGGTATACAAGGGCACTACTAACATACCGTAGTAATCCCAATTTTGATGTTTGCATATATCCAATCCAGGTAAATTAATTGCAGTTGTAGTTATAGTTGCAGTTATAGTAGTAATTGTTGATGTTGATTTAGTTGTTAGTTTACAGATCTCGAAACTCTGAAAGACAGAGAGTAATATTAGTTTTAGAAGCACTTAAACAGATTTTAATCGATTTAAATTCAATGGGTATACTTGCTGCTATTGCAACTGCGGCACATTGATATTTTCTTTCTTCAACTGCGTTTAATTGATATGAATTCCATACATTTTGTTGCTTCCACTAGTAGAAAGTAGATCCTTAATATTTTTGAACTGGAATCGAAAAAAAAACATTAGTTTAATCTCTATAAATGCAATTGATTCAAAAATAAATTAATTTTTTACAATATTTCTAAATTAATACATTATTTTAAATGCATTTAAATTAAATTTTTGCAATTTTAATTAAATTTAATAACTAAGAAAATCTTATCATAATTTTATCATAATTTTCTAGAAGATAGGAAGTTCTTTTTGAGCTATTTTTTTTACTATAATATTACTATATATATAAATGTTAAAGTATAAGAAAATATTCATACTTTTTTCTATAACTATACACCAGTGTGCGCCTGGCTGTGGGCCTCCTGTGCCGCCTATACGCGCTCCAGTCTGGACATGTTAATTTTCAGTGTCAGCTTTCGCTGCTGATTTTCTGGCAATTTATAGGAAATTTACTTGACATTGCAATTGGGAAAATGAAATGAAGTTTGCATTTTTGGCAAACACACACACTCACACACATATATACAAAAGTACACACATACATTGATAGCTAATAAAAATGCAAAAAATAGCTGGAAAATTGATTTTTACTTAAGCATGACAATCATTCGAGTGGCAGTGGCAGAGATTTGCCTTTTGGGTTTGGGGTTTCAAGTTGCTGCTGCAAGGCACACGCCCACCAAAATTCATAGTTAGACCTGCTTTTAACCGTTACTCGTGTAGTTGCAACTGCAACTGATTCATGACTTAATCACCAGCAATCGGTAGCAGGCTAACTACACTGGCTGCACCCAAAAAACTCTAAAAAAAAACAAGCCAAAAAAAAACGACTTTATCAGGCTATTCAAGTCGAGTGAGTGAGCGGCTTGTGCCTCGAGGGCGGCACAGCAAACGAACCACTCGACTTGACTGCGTTGCATGGCAATTGATTGTTTGCTCTATAACTGCAGGACTTGATTAAGATTTTCGCTTTTTTTTTTTTTTGCCCTGACCACAATGTATAGTACAACATTGCGACAGATGGACAGACAAGCAAATGCATGTAATATCAGCAACAATTTTCACTTTTCATTTTCTGCATTAAAAGACAAAAAGAAATAACAGCTAAACATCCGTCAAATGCAGTCGTTGACTGACTGATGGACTGGCAACCGCAGCTTCCACAAGTCATAAACAACTGTTAGAGATCCGCCAGATGATATGTGATATTGTTTGTATATATGTATGCATGTTTGTATGTTATGAATCTGGCATCTATAGTATATACAATCTGTTGAAGCATTTGGCGTATCTGCGCATGCGCAACTTTTGCTGCTCGCCGAGAGTTATAAAAGTGTAAATAAGGTAATTAGTGCTTCCGGGCATAATCATAGCAAACATGACTTTGACGTCGCCTCGTCGCCTCTCTGCCAACTTCCAGTTTCCACATTATAGCGAAGCGGTAGTTGCTGTTGTTGCCCCAGTAGCTGTGCGAGTACAATGGGAAACATTTGCCATAATTATGCATAAATTTCATTTGTTTTTCCATTTGATTTATAATTGAATAAAATTTTAGATGTTTTTTCTCTGCAGGGATTTTGCTATGATTAAATTGGTAGTATTATATATCATGTGCCTTAATTTTTGCATTAAAATATATACAGAAAAAAATGTGCGGAAACGCTGAGCCTAGTTTGAAGACAAATGTTGAGGTATAGGGTATAAGTATCTAATATAAAATTGTAGTACGAAGCATAGAGTATAAAGTATTTATACTATTCTTCTTCTATATATCTAAGTATTATTATAAGGTTTGTAGTATAGTATAAAAGCCCTAATTTTGCATTAAAATATACTTAACAAATGTGCAAAAATGCTGAGAGAAAAGCACAGATGGTAGTAAAAAGTAAAGGGTATCAATTACTTTAGTATCTATACTCATTTATATATAATGAGTGTGGAGTATGAAGTATTTATACTCTTCTGTATATTTAAGTCTTTTAAAGTTTTCACCCATTGTATTTGTTCAGTTCGCGCTCGCTTTGTTCTGTCGTGGTATCTATTGCTGTATCCCCATGTGTGCGCCTCATGTTTTTGTTGTTGGAATGAGCAGCTAACGAACTGACGCATCGCCAAACGGCGCTACATGCCTCAACAACAACAATGTTACGCCAAGCGAAGAGGAAGGAAGAAACTGTTGTTGCTGCTGCTGATGTTGCTGATGTTGTTGATGTTACTGTTGCTGATGTTGTTGCTGTCGATGTTGCTGCTTCTGTTGCTGTTGCTGCTGTGGCAATTACTGATAAGCAATAAAAACAAATGGCAAAAGCATGGCCAGATCTAAAGATCAGCGTACAGACACATCTACACTTAGTGCTGCTAATAAAGCACACACACACAACCAACATTTACACACACTCACACACACACACACACCTGCACACATTCATAAGTTGATATTTTATTCGTGTCGCTGGCTTGTTCTCAACTTGACGCTGCGGATTTAGCTAATTTTGATGGCTGCTAATTGGCTGCATGAATACAATGTATATATACATATATATATATATATGGTAGGGAGTTGTGGCAGCACAGATTGGCAAACAAGATAATGGGGCATGGATAGCCGATAATTTTACAACATAATTTCTGAATTTATTGCATAATTAAATTTAAACTGAATTATGAAAGAAGGAATTCAAGACAGCTAGCAACATAAGTTCAGTGATATTGATAGAATTTATATATACATTTTGTATTATTGAATCAATTTTGTAACAATATTTATAAGCCTTACTTGCATTTACAAATTGCAGTTCCTAACAATTTAATTAGACTCTTTCTTTAAATTAATGCCAACTAAACTTCATTTGTGTCTCTGCTGATGATGTTGTATAAGCAACAGCAACATCAACAACAACATCAAGAAAACAGGGTACAAAAAGTAACATCGCTTGGATTGTGTTTGAAATTTAAATGTTTGCCTGTTTAACGACTTTTATTTTCCAATTAATTAACTAACACAAAAAAATAAGGAACTACTGTTAGCCAAGTCATTGTGTTTGGAACACAGAAAACGTGCTATTTTGATGGATTTGTTGTCGTTGTTGTTACGTTTGTTGTTGTTGCTGCTGCTGTTGTTGTTGTTCCTACTGTTGGGTTTGGTAAGGTGCCACTGCCCTGTGGTGTATATACAAATTTAAATTTGAGTGTCTATAAAAACACAAACAAAAACAATGCTAGGCAACTTCTTTTTTTTAATTACTTCATTAGGCAGTCTGCTGGGCCTTTTCTTGTTGTTGTTGTTGTTGTTGTTGCCTTTTTGGTTTTGCATTAATGTGGCAAGTGCAACATGTAGTATGCCACGCGATATTGTTGACGGCAAATCAAAAGGAGACGCTAATTAATATACAAATGTCTTGTGCGTCTATTTGTTGCTTGTCGTGTTTACACACACACACACACACACACACAGACACACACACGGACCATTTGCGGTGTGAAATTTAATCAGTGTGCGACCGAAAACGACGAACTCATTTGAATTCATCTCGGAAATTGTTTATTAATTTTGCCTGCCAAATTTATTTGTCTAATTAGCATTTTCTCATAACTTTTTTTTTTGTTTTTGATAAACCAATTTGTATAGCAACAACTAGAAACAAAGCCGAAGCGATAGGCAAAAACAACAAATGAAACGATATATATACAAAATATGCGACAGTGAACACATTTTTATGTTCATTTCATTAATTTTGCGTTTGCGTAATTTATGTTCAAGAGCTTCTTTTACCGCCCGCATGCCTAACTCAATCATTTACAGGGTATACAAAGGGTATACATACTCGTGAAAATTCCAAGTTTTACATTTGAAGCAGGATAATTAATTGTCGTTGTAGTTGAAAGTTTATAGATCCCCGAAGCACTGCAAGATAAAAGAAAATATCAGTTTTAAAAGTACTTTAACATACATTCAATAAAAGAAATTCAATAGGTATACTTGCTGCTATTTGGATTATCGCAACTAATCAATATTTTTATATTTAAATAAAATTAATCAATATGAGATCAATAGGTTTATTTGCTTCCTTTCCGACTAATCGATACATCGTAATATTGTATAACTGAAAAAAAACGAAAAAACTTTAGTTTTAAGAGTTCAACTGAATTTCATCGGTTAAAATTCGATCTCTAAACTTGCAGTCAGTTCGACTATTACAAATAATCGATATTTTCTTAATTTAACTGGGTTTAATCGACATAAGTTCAATAGGTTTTCTTGCTTCCATTCCAACTAATCGATATTTGCTATTGTTGAAGAGCTAGAATGAAATATAAACATAAATTATAGAGTCACTAAATTGTATCGATCTAAATTTAAAGGGTATACTTGCTTTTGTTTCGACTATGACAACTAATCGATATATTCGAACCGATTTAATTGTGTGTTGACTTTGCCATTTTGTGTCGCTCGGACCATTCAAAGTGCCATAAATTTGCAGCTTTATCTGTGGTCCAAGATCTACGTCAACCTGAGCATTTGTGTTGATTCTCATAATATGCTAATTACACGAAAACTCCACAATGTTGTTATTGTTGTTGTCAGTCAGTCAGTCATTTAGTCAGTCAATTCATTTAAATTGACTGACGAACAGCGACACCGCTTAAGCTTTGGCTTTGGTTTTAGCTTTAGATTTAACATCGACTCGTTGGGCTTTCAATTTGGCTTTAGCTGCTCAATTAAACAATATTCGACATCTAGTTTTGTTCAAATTAGCATAAAACTTGTGCTGTGCCTCTTCTTCGTCTCTTTTTTTCTTCTTTGTGGTTGTGGTTGTGTCTGGCGATGAGGTAACAAATTGCGTACAAGCATTTATCATGTTATTGCTGTGAATGGACAACAAATCTATATAATTTTTAGTTTTTCAATTTTTGTTTTTAAATAGATTTTTATTCAAATAACAGCGATAAGACAATGTGTGCCCCCCTTTGGAGTTCAACATGTTTTCTGTCAGTGCATGCTCGTAAATTCATTTCTGCTGGGCTGATTGTTTAAGCTGGACTTCAATGCAACGCTATAAGATACCACGCAGTTTAAAAGAATTTGATTTATTTATGTAGGAAAATGTTGAAAAATTATAGAATAAGTATTCAGTAGTTCGAAGAAGAGAGATGAGTTCAATAATCTATGTGAAAATTTTAAGTATTACGATATTATGATATTAGCCTATATTTACCATAATATATTATATAAAAAATTTAAATTATTTTCTACACTTTGTATATATAGCGAAATTAATAATTTTTTTATATTTTCAAGATTATATTTATTATAAATAATATAATATATAATAATTTTCAACATTTTGTATACATTAAGAAAAAATTAAGAAAATATTTCTCCATATTTTGTATACATTAATAAATCGATATACCCTACAAACACAAACGCTGTACAACCCCCTGCAGCGTCTAACACACATCATACCCCATTCAGGCAAGGTATCCAAAATATAGTGACAGTTGCTAAACTCAAAACAAAAGCAAAAACACATTTAATGAAACCGAAACTGGCGATCTAAGTAGTTATAGTATGTGTTGTTCATTGTTTATCGAATGGCTAATCAATATAATGCCTGATATTTATTCGACACATTTTTTGTTTATTTTGCTTTGCTCTAAAATCAGCAGAATGAGTGGGAGAAGGAGAGAGAGAGAGGCAGAAAAAGACGAGACGCCATGTTGCCTTGTCGGGAGTCGTGTTTTGCAAATTGTTTTATTTATGCGAATTTTAATTCTTACTGCTGCTGCTGTTGCTGTTATTGTTGCTGTTATTTCTGTTGCTTCATTTGAATGTTAAGCACATAGTTTAATTAAATTGATATATTGTAGGTGTTCGTGCATTTTAAAATTTACATGTTGCATGCGCCACATTCGATTCCGATTAATCAAGTTTAATATGCAATTAGATATCGATTAAATCATATTCAACTTACTTTATCTACAATCCGAATTCGATTAAGTTCTTATCGTTTGTTTAATTTAATTTATTTGATTTTATTATTCACTCACTGACAGCGTAAGCCCCATTGCACTGAATGCGTTTTTACTTTATGTCTGCGCTTGGCGTCATTCTCTACCGAATGAGAAGAAGTGAAGAAGAAGAAATGGCGCATAGACAAAATGCACGGCGTTGCCATATCAATGGTTTTTCGCTCTCTTCTTGTGTTTAAGTGGGAACAGTTTTGGCAATCTGATGCACTTGAGCATTGAATAGGGTAGTATGGGCTTTGTGAACAGGCGAACACATAAATTGTGTATATGAAAAAAATTATATAAATATTTAATAAATACTATAACAATTAAATAAACTATTAATATGTTTTAAAGAAACTAATAAGTGGGACTGCATTAACAATATTTCTTTTTGTTCATGACTACAACACACTTTCAATTGCTTACATTACACAGGGTATTACAGGTGCATCAACTTTGCCAATTCTCTTTTTGTTAGCTCAACTTCTTTTCTATCACTCTTTCTTTCATTTGTTCGTTCAGTACTCTTTAAAAGTAGAGTCACAATGCATTTTGTATGCTTTATTGTGCCGGTTTAGTACGCTTGAAGCTGTAGACTATACGCGGTGTGTTTTTGTGTTGTGTTTATATTTAATATATGTAAATATGTTTAATTTATTTAAATTGCCATAATTACTCGATAGTGATGAGTACAATAGTTTAAACTATTGATAGTACTATCGAATTAAATAAAAGTTTAGATAAAACGAATTTCCTTGGCGATATTTTCCCTCCTCTAATAATTACAACCAAATAAAAGAAAGAGACAATAAAAGCAGAGCAATTTGTAGTTTATGAGACGCCACAAATGCAGCTCCAACAATTTATATGAAATATGCGCACGATCCCATTTAAATGATATGCAAGAGGCCACAGCTGCTGCTGCTGCTGCTGTGCATAAGAAATTGAAAACGTAAAAATAACAACTCAAAAATTTATAACTGTGCCTCCTGATCATAGCAATTAGTGGGAATTTGATTTTATATTTCTTTTTTTCATTCTCTCTCCACTTCTTAAAAAAAATTGAAAGTGTTCTTGTTGCTGCGGCTACAACTGTGCCGCCATTTTATGAAGTGCTGCCGCTGCTGCTGCCGTTGCAGCTGCATGACGCCGCCGTTTGGCCAGGGGCTAACCTCAAGCAGTTAATTGGGGGGGCTGGCTTGTGGTCACACGCAGCAAAACAGTCGCAATCGCAGTCGCAGTCGCAGTAACAGTCACAGTCGCGCAGTCTCCGTCTCCGTCTTCGCCTTCGTCTTCTTCTTCGTCTTCGTCTACGTCTGCGTCTTCGTCTTCGTCTCCGTCTTCGTCTTCGTTTCAGTCTAAGTCAGAGTCTGAGTCCCAGTCACAGTCACAGTCACAGTCTGAACATTCATAATAAAAGCTCTCTGTGAGGAATGAGTAAATTAAGAATTATGGCTTTGGCATGCAAATTCAAAATTTCCGATACACAATAAATTACTTAAGATGTTGCCAGCCAAAATAAAAAACGAATATGCGGCCAAAGAGAGCAAGAGAGAATGTGATTGTGGGATTGTGAGAGGTAGAGAGAGAAAGAGAGATAGAGGAAGATAGAATTAGGGGGAATGGTGAGCGAAGTTGATGCAGGTGAAGAGGGTGACGGAAAGAGCAAGCGAGGAAGAGAGAGAAAGAGAGAGAGAGAGAGAGAGAGAGAAAGAGAGAGAGAGAGAAACAGAAAGAGGGAGAGCAATGGTGAGCGAGACTCTGTTAAAGGATGATGATGACGAAGAGGGAGACAAAGAAAGAGTGAACGAGCGTGCGACAGAAAAAGATAAACGAAGACAAAGCGGCGAAGAAAGAGAGCGCGAATAATGTTAAATCGAACAACAAAAGGCGTAAACATCTTCAAAACGGAGCATAAATGTTAAAGTTTTGCTCGAACTGAGCTTGTGATTTACGAATCAGTATTTCAGTTATTCAGTTATTCAGTTATTCAGTTTTTATATGCGAATTGTGGCAACCTTGAACCGATTTATTTGAGGAAACTTCTGCCAGCGGCCAAGATCTTTTTGGTTTTTGTTCATGTGTTTTTTTTTAGTATTCTTATATCACAGGTCAGGCATTTGCATGCATGTGGGTGGCCCCCATGCGGTGCAGCTCTCAGCACTCTTCGTCCACGAATAAAAAAGGAGAAAAAACAGAGAGAAACTTCTGAGGAAGTTGCCATAATGTTGAGCATAAATTTTGAGCAGCATGTGTTGATTTCCAGACTCAATTGTCGGACTGAGAAAAAAACAAAGAATATGACAAAAATAGATCCGAAATAGATTTCCGAACAATTGGGGTCAAGGTGGTTGAACCAAAAAAGGCAGCAAAGCCAATAGAGTGCCATAAATTATGGCAAAAGTTGCTTAATAAATAGGGTATAAGTCTTATATCACTGATTACACTTTAAAAGAGGAAATTTCACATAAAAAAAGATCGAATTTCTGGTATTAAATAATTTTTGTTTGAGAATTGGTTTTCCCCGATGATATAAATTTATTATGTTTTTAATTCAATTAATTTAATGTAAACCATTTATTTGTTTAAGATGATCTAACTTCATTATGCTGAATTTATAAATCTATGATATTATGTTCCTAATTAACACAATTAATAAATATAGTATTCTTGAAATTTTCAAGCCATACATTCTCATTTCGAGCATAATATTATCACATTACGTAGAACGACTGGAATAGAGTCTAGCCCCTGGTTATAGTGGGCTCTCGATACGGTTGCAAATTAATATGGTAAATTAAATGCAACTTCAACCTGTGGCAGCAAACTGTTAAAAATCGTTAGAGCTAATATCCAGCAGCGGCAAACTCTGTGATTTTTTTTTTATTAACTTCCCTCTATATACATATATTCTTGCTACCATTTACATACATGTGTGTGTGTGAGAGTGTGTATAACTGGCCCATAAGTATTTCAGAGTAACTGCAACATTGTGTGTATATATGCCCCAACAATAAAATGATAAATGAATTTCAAACTGTGCGAGTAACTCAAAACTTGACTGTCCATCAGCTTAGGAATGGGGGGGGGGGAGACGAGGGAAGTTGGTCGGGCATTACTATATGACTTTGCAGTCCAGTTGGTCCAGTTGTCCTTGCTGTCTCTTTCTGCTCTGATCTCTATACAGTCTCTATCTCTGGCCTCTACGCCAATTTCAAGCTGAATTTTTTTTTTTAGCAGCTTTAACGAAGCAACTGTGGCTAATATTGTAATTTTTCTTCCTACTGTAGTATTTATAGGGTATTTCGGTTTGGTTTTGGTTGGAAAAATTTCATTATATTTAACAGTTAGACATTGATTTAAATTATATGCTATAGATGTACATTTTTGATCTTATAAACCCAACAAATTTTAATAATTATTATAAATTTAAATTCAATATAAAAATACTAAATATTATTGCAATGGAGCTTTATTTTAGCTGCTATAAAACAAAAATTTAATTATAAATTAATAATAATAAATTTAAATAAAATAATATAAATTATGACAGATTACTTTTAAACTGTTTTGATTTTTATTATTAATAGATAAATTTAAATAATTTTTTTAAAATTTATATATATTTTAGACTTTCGCGTTAGACCATCAACATCTTTTAGTAGGGCTTCCCGTTCTATATTTTAGCAGACTTTAAATAATAAATTATTAATAATTTAAATAAAACAATATAAAATATCATAGATTATTTGTATACTGTTATATTATTAAAATATAATAAATTTAAATAATTTTTAAAATATTTTTTATAGAGCTATAGACATTACTTTATATTTAATTACTTTATATTTATTTTAGTCTTAACTGTAAGAGCATCAAATCGTCGCCTTTTAGTAAGGCTTCCTGTTCTATATTTTTGCCTACTTTTATCGAATACGCTCTTTTTCCTTTTCGTTTCTTTTTTTGATATTTTTTTTGCTGCCATACTTTCTATGGCTGAATGGGCTGGGGCAGTGCCATTACCATTTCTATTATTGCGGCCATTATCTGGGAAAAAGCGTTGCACGTCCACGTTGAACGTTGAACGTTGAACGGAGTTTTTTAATTACTTTTGAGAGCTGTTTGCCTGTTGCAGGCGTTTGTATCATGCGTGTTCATCATGCAACAGCAGCCAAACGAGCCAAATGCAGTGCGACCTGGCTAAGAAAGAGTTGGCTAAATCACGATCCTTTTTATTTTTTTGTTTTTTTATTTTTGTTGTAGTTGCTACTTTCAATTGTAGTTTACAGTTGCAGTTGCATTTGCAGTTGTTGTTGTTGCTGTTGTTGTTGCTGTTGCTGTTGCTGCTGCTGATGTGCTAAACGTGCGGCAGTCATTTTTACCAAACGATTGTCGATCATGCAGCACTTAAGCATTGCAGTTAGCATACAACTAGCCGCAAACTTGTGGCAATTAAATGCTTATAAGCGGCAAGTCTTGAACAGGGTGCTCTTATCGGTAAAACAGCTGACAAGTGTCAAATTTGTTTGCCACCCAAAAACCCCTCGGAAAAAATCAAACAACGATCGCTCAGATTTCTTCATGTGTCATGGATTTATGAAGCATTCAATAATCGCGAATGAAAATCAGCTGTCGGCGGGCCATTATAATATACCATATACATATATTAATATATATTCATATATATACATATACACTCTTACATGTAGATATATAACATGTCTGTTGATTTATGGATGTTCCAGTCTGAGCCGCAAAAAAATTTCAAGTCCGCTTAGCTCTATTCACTTTTCCAAAAATATATTGCCACAAAATCAAAGCAATTTGCATGGCCACCTTGGCCAGGTTTCAAAAAAAAAAAAACTGTATCAATTTTCAATAGGAACTTCGAACTACAATAAACCAAACTTGAATTGCAGCAAGTGCAACAATTCTTGCCACTTTCTTCTTCATTGAAAATCTCTGCGAATTACTCAGAGTTTTTCTAGTATTTCCTTGCAAAACACTCAATGGCCATTCATACTATATATTCAACTATTCAGAGATGTATACACACACAGTTCAAGTCATTTCTCGCACTTGTAGCATCAGGTACATACAGTATATATTTACACTGCTGCAATTTGCTGCACAATGTAGAAAATAGCTCTTGGCATTAAATGCAACAGCGCACAGCTGTGACTCACTGTATCGAAAAAACAAACACAGGGTCTAAAAATGAAATAAACTTGTATTTTACTCTACAATTGATTTGCTGTTGCAAATATTGGTTCCAAATGGGTTAAAAAAAATGCTATGGAATAAATTTTCTATATGCTCTACAAATAAATAAACTACATCAAATAAATTAAAATTAAAAGTTTAATCCAAAAGTTAAAATTGTTTAAGTTAATGCAAAATTTTATAAAAAATGAATAAATAAATAAATACATTAATAAATAAATAAAAAAATAAATAAACAAATTAATTAATAAAAAGTATATAAATAAAGTAAATAAAATATAAATAAATAAATAGAATATAAATAAATTAATAATTAATAAACAAATAAATAAATACATAAAAAAATAAATAAAT
This sequence comes from Sphaerogastrella javana, assembly GCA_037040025.1. Classification (NCBI taxonomy): domain Eukaryota; kingdom Metazoa; phylum Arthropoda; class Insecta; order Diptera; family Drosophilidae; genus Sphaerogastrella; species Sphaerogastrella javana. The sequence goes on along the minus strand of JBANCZ010000283.1, from coordinate 14,406 downwards.
AAAAAAATATATATAAATAAATAATTAAAATATAAATTAATTAAATAATGAATAAATAAATAAAATATTAATAAATAAATAAAATATTAATAAATAAATAAAAAATAAATAAATTAATTAAGCTAATTTTAAATAGTTCAAATTTTATATTAGTTGCCCAAAAATATTTTCTAAATTTAATTTTACTAGCCCTTACGAATTTTGAAGATTATATTTTAGTAGCCTTAACAAATTTTGTTAAATATTTTAAGCTTTATTTATTTTTTAAGGTGACGACACACTTTCCCTTTCATTTGGCCACATTTTGAGCAGTTTTTTTAGAGCTAAAATGTGTTAACTGTATTCAGCTAGAAAATTGGCCATAGGGCATGTTGTTGTTACTATTTGTTTGTAGTTGTTGTTTTAGTTGGTGTTTTAGTTGCTTTTGCTGTTTTAGTTGCTGTTACTTGTGCTGCTTGTCGCACTTGAATACAACTTTTACACAGTGAATTTAATTTGTGCGGCTTTCACTCGTTTGAGAGCCCAGCCCCTGCCACGTTCTGTGACTCATCTGCAACCGGAATTTGGCTGACAGGCAGCAGCAGCAGAAGCAGCAGAAGCACCAGCAGCAACACCAGCAACAACTGAGGCAACTGAGGCAACATTGGCCACATGTCAAAGTCGAGCGCATCGGGAAAGCCATGCAAAAAAAACCATTGGCTATAAGAAAAAAGTTTTCTAGCCACAGTCGAAGAGTTGCAGGCGTGAATTTGGTGGCAAGCCAATGCAATGCGGGTGCAAAAAGTGGATAAAAAAAAATACGGGGCGTACTTTCAACTTGGGCTTTAATTAGGTCAGGCAATACTCTGAGGGGCAGCAACACAAACTCAAACAAAAACACACAAACAAACAAACACACACATGCAAACAGCCAGAAACTGTTGACAGTTTTTGGCAAGGTGTGCGATAACTTTGATATTTTGCAGCTGTATGTGCGTGTGTGTGTGTGTGTGTGTGTGTGTGTGTGTGTGAGTGCGTGTGAGAGATGTGCGCTGCCAACAGTGCGTATGATTTATATTACGAGATGTTGCAGCATGTCACATAAGCAGCGGCAGCACAGAAACAAAAAAATATGTTGCAAAGCTTTTTCATTGTTTTGCCCCGTGTGATGCTACATTTTAATTGCAACAACCCGCATATGTGATATATATATATATATTGTATATAGCAGCATTTTGTTTTTAGCCATTCCATGCAACATGCCACATGCAACATGCATCAGTTTTGGCCATATGTTGTTCGGGTCTGCCAATTAGACAGCCAACGGTTGACTGCCACGTAAATTAATTTAATTATGTCAATGCGAGTTACCTTGGACTGACTGAGCTTTTAGTTGTTGTTGATATTGTTGTTGTTATTGTTGTTGTTATTGTTGTTGCTATTGTTGTTGTTGTTGACGTCCAACTTGTTCGGACTTGGCTTAGTTTATTTGTCAAGCAAAATAGCGTAAACAACATGAGACGCTTTTGCCGCCTGCAAGCTGCACATGCAACGTGCCAGGGTTGCCAGATTACTCCCCTCTAGATATGGTGTAAGATAGTGTTGGCTACGAAATTTTACTAACAATTTTTATAACAATACAACAATATGTGGGAGCAAAAGTTTATGCGCAATAACTAAAAAAATCTTGCATTAATTAATATGCTTAATTAAAATTGCAAATACGTTTCTAAAAAATTTGATCACAAGTTTAGATGGATTTTATTAATAAAGGCTGTTTCAAAATTAACGCAAGGTTTGAAATAATTAATATAAAATAAATGAAATACAACTTATTAATAAATTAATTATTAAACATTAATATGCCTGATTAAAATTTCAAATAATATTTAAACAGAAGTTAAGATAGATTTTATATATAAATAATTTTTTTAAATTTACGCTAGATTTATCGAAAATATAGCTTTCAGACTTTTGATTACATTCTTAAATAAATATTTTCATAGATGTCAAATTTAAAATTTGAAACTTCGACAATATTTTATATGGAATAATATACCATTTATTATTTTAAAAATATTTTTCAATCATAAAGACACATTGTTTTATAGTTATACGCTTCATTATTTCATTAGTTGTCGATTCATTTATTTTTTTTAAATTTTTACACCTTTTCTATAGCATTTCGAACTCATTTGGCAACCCTCGCTGATTGAAACTTGGCTGCTACTTTTGTAATTAATCAAACTGCATCGCATTGACAGCGTGTAGACAGCATGGCGAGCGTGCGGCTTAAGGTCGCGTTAAAGCCAATGTTCGATTGTCTGTCGAGTCGCACTGACTGTTCCGACATGGCCGACAGTGTCATGTGAACTTTAAACTTTTCTCGGGCAGCTTGAAGTTGCATCCACAATGTCAACGGCCAGGCCACCAGGCAGCATCAATGCCAATGCCATTTCACCAGGACATGGTGCGGCATTGGATGGCCAAGTTGAAGCTATAAATTTTGCCAAAAGGTAAAATCGTATGAATGTGAGTGTGAGTGTGAGTGTGAGTGTGAGAGAGCGCTGCTCTGGCGACCTGCAGGCTGTGAAAATAAATGGCTTGGCATTATCGCACTCGCCATCAAAATAAATTTCCACCTGTGCAATTGCGAATTGCAAATTGCAGTGATACCTGCGCTCGTTGTCTTTTCACTCAAATGCGAAAAACGCAACAACAAGTACAACTACTACTACCACTACTACTAGTAGTATATACTACTACTACTGACATACAATTCGAGTTTCCTTTGGAACAGCAGCAGCAGCATCAGGCAATTATATAGCAATTTCCACACGTATCGAGCATTGATCTCATTGAGAGCCTGCGTCCGAACCGGACTCCAAAACCTCGACAGTCGGCGATCGGCCCTCAGTTGAACAGTAAAATTAACTAAAAACCGGCGCATGTTGTTGTAAACAAGTCAACTACAGTGGAACTAGCCTACAACGCATTGAATATAAATTAAAATTAAGGCAGATCTACAAAAAAAAAGTATAAAGAAACAAAATAATCAAATAATAAATATAACAATAATCCAACAAATAAAAATAAATGAAATAAAAAACTAATAAATTCAATAATATTAAATTAAAATATAATAATTTATAATAAACATCATATTTAATAATATAAGTTAATTTAAATGATATAAGTATTAATTTTATCAAATAATAATAAATTATTCTAAATATTATATAATATTAAATTTAATAATATAAAATAATAAAAATGAAATAATTATTAAAAGAAAATTAAAATAAAATAATAAAATGCACTTTCAATATGTGTTCGTATTAGGCAGCGTCCACTGCATCTTGTTTGCTTCAGTGCAACAGTTGAAAATGTATCTGAAAAATGTCTTTAGTGTATCTTGTAGATGCAGTGCTGCTGCAGTTGCTGTTGCTGCTGCAGTTGCACTTCAAAGGAAAACGCAGTACGTGCAATTATGCGTCACGTTGCACGTTATTGCTACTCACTCACTCACTCTCTCTCTCTCTCTCTCTCTCTCTCTCTCTCTCTCTCTATCTCTCTCGTTCTCTCTCGTCCTCCTTCTCTCTCTCAATCGCAGCATCACTGTCTGATTTAGATATACTCTGCTGCTGCTGGCTTGCAATTGCTGTTGCCTTGTCCAAGGCATCATTTGATTGGCATAGTTGCGTACATGCCGGCGATTAACGGCTGATTAGACAGGCATTGCTTCAGTCTCAGATTGAGCTAGATATAGATACGGCAAAGAGTCAGATTGAAATGTATCTTATGCAGTCAGTGTATCTCCTATTGTATATATCTATTACGCGACAAGCGAATGATGGCATTGCGTGATCGTGATTTTCAACTCAATTCCGTTCAGTCGTCAACGTCATATGCTGCTTTCAATTACATAATAAATTAGTTAATATGTTGGTAATGGTATCTATAGATTTACTAGATTTTATTTAGATAAAAAGCTTATCATTTATGCCATATAAATCTTTGCATTTTCGAATGCATTTGCAATTGTTTATATTGTTTTTGAAGTGCATAAGAAATTAATTTATCCGATTTCCGTTTGTTTCAAGTAGCTCTGATATTATCTAAGTATAGTAGGAATTTGATTGAGGGGAGAGGGGTAAGCAGCACTTAAAATGTAAATTTATGTTTTACAAAGCGAATAATTCGCATAAATCACAAGCAAACATAGATAGAAAGCATAAAATTTGAAATTGGGTCACTGGGCAAATGGGTCTATTTAAGTGGAAAAATACACTTGAAACAATTTGCCCCTTTTTTACGAAGAGTAGGGCCTGTGTGTGGGCAAATAAAAATTGCTTCAGTTTTCCACATCAATGGCATAATAACAACACAACAGCAGCAGCAGCAGCAGCAGCAGCAGCGAATCAACAACAGTAGCTAAAAAACATCTAAAAAAGTGAAATACAACTTGCACAATTTGTGCCAGGGCAAACAATTATCAAAAAGAAAATATAATCTAAACAAACACACACAGAAGCAAACACATAGATACACACATACACATATAGATAGACATATATATATATACATATCTATACACATATAGACTTACACACATGAAAGGCAACAATTACAAATTCAATTGAAAATTGAAAATCAAAAACCTAAGCGAAATGTAATTTTTCTAGTTATTTTTTTAGAGCCTAGTTGTCTAACTGTGAGATATACCAGCGTTTGAGAGTGTGTGTGAGTGTGAGTGTGAGTGTGTGTTTGATTGTGAGTGTGTGTGAGTGTTTGTGTGTTACGTGCCACTGTGTCTACAGCAGCAGCAGTTCGATTGAAGCGTTAATGAAAAATTTCACTTTTCTCTTGACTTCAAAAGACTCAAACAGTTGCAGATGTTGTTGTTGTTGTTGATGATGTTGTTGTTGTTGTTGTTGTACGTTTGTTGTTGATTTTATTGGTTGTTGTAGCAGCAACAAAATAGAAAACCACTTGAGCTACTTTTAACGGCAACAATAAGGCACACAAGCAACATGTACAATAATTATTACGATCCATTTAGATGCAGATTGCAGGCGGCAGTAGTAATTGAGGTGGGGCCAGCCCCTACGCCCACCTTAAAAAAACACAAAAACACACACACACACACACACATATATATATATGCTCTTTCAGCTGCATTTTGTATATCGAGTGCCTCGAACTTGATTGCTGTACAACTTGCAACCAGCTGCTGTTGCTGCTGTTTGAGCATTTCCATTACCAAAGCGGTCTGGCGTTTCATTTGCATACCACGAATGCAATTGTAGACACCCAAAAAACAACTACAATAGTAACAACACCAACAAAAAACAGTGTCATAATAATTATTAAATAAAATAAAAATGCCTCAAGTGAAACGCCAGCGCCTCGACTCACTGCAATTAGGCTCAGTCGGAGATGAAGCCAAGGCCCAAATGCAATAGCCAATGATTTGGGCCATTTAATAGACTGCAACTGGAAAAACAGTAGTCAATATTGGCTTGCTTTTTATAGCAGTTTTCAGGCTACACAATAAGCATTAAATTTAAAAAAATATTTGATATTCATTGCGATTTTTTCCAATTTTTTTTGCCATTTTTATTTGTTTTTTTTTTAATGATATTGATTAGAGTTTTGTTCATATGAATAGATATTTATAGCAAAAACTTTAAAGTGTTTCATTGCATAAATTATAAAATTATAGTATATGTTGATTTATCGAATGCCTTTAAAATGCGGCACTTCTTATCTATTAAGCTATATACAAATTTATAGCTTTTAAATAACATGTTTAACAAGACCTTGATATTTATATGTGCATAGATCTTTAGAAAAAAAACTTACTGTCATTCTGCTCATGATATTTTATTGTATAATTTTTTTTTTCATTTGGAGCGCCTTTGTTAGCATTTAGAAAAAGTTGCTAAACAAGAATTATTGCCAGTAGTATTATTATTAATTTTTTTATACTGTTATAAGGCAATTTCTGACCGAATAATTGTAAAATATGCCATAAATTCTTTGATATACTGTATGTATGATTTAAATGAAATTTAAATGAAATTTTCATAGAGTTTAAAGCATTTATTTATGATATTTATATTATATTACCATAGACACATACACATTTATTCATGCTCAATCATATTCACTTTCTGATAATAATTTCTTTTCAAGATCTCTAGATCATAATGTTATTTTGTTCTATTTTTTAGACCCTGTGTTATTTATCATATTCCAGATATTGTTATTTACTTTTCTGCTGCATTTCTGTTGCTCTACTTAGAGCCTGGTATCACTGTGATGCACTCACACTCACACTCACATTCAGCAATGTTGTTATTCACAGTAGCTACTGCTGTTCATGGTTATCAAAAAGGGATGAGGGGCGGGTGGAACTCATTAGAAGATGTCGAAAGAAATGCCTGAAATGTAAACAATGCACTTGATTAGACATGTAAGGCAATAAACGGAGCTGCAAATTGCTGATAAGACACGACTAATTAACGACTACAATGTGCAGTGTGATAAGCAAATGCAAATGCAAAGAAGAAGCCAAAAGAAGAGCAAAGAGAGAACAAAGAAAAGAGTAAAAGAGCAATGTCTCTCTCTCTCTCTCTCGCTTTCCCAAACTCTATCAAATGTGATCTGACATTTGTGTTTGTTCTTGGGATGGTTAAAAAATCTATTAATCGATTATTTAAAATTTTTAAAAAATCTATTAATCGATTATTTAATCATATGATTAAAATTAAACTTGCGATTACTTAAATTACACTTTTTTTCTATTCAATTAAATTGGGAAATTTATCAATTGTTGTGCATTATATGATTTATAGTGCCATCCCTAGTCTGTTCCAATTTTTCATCTATAGATACCATATCTTTATAAGCAAATGAAATTAAAAGTTGGATTCTTTTTTTGAATGTTGGCCAAACAGACTGCAGGGCGTCGTCCGTGCGTCTGTAAATGTTTAAACAATTAAATCGGATTGAATGCATCCGGTGCGACCATGAAAATTATAATTAAAACGAATATAAAAACCCTGAAATGAAAACGAAAATGAAAACGAAATACGAAATCGTAATGTTAATGGAAAACGAGAAAACGAAAAATCTTTTGCCGCCCGCATTGCTCTTGTTATATTTGGATGTTAATTGTAAACAGAAAATCTTAACGAAATTAATTTTAAAGTCAAGGAATTTGGGAGTTTTCTTAAGTCGCTGATGCTCTTGTGTTTTGTTCTGCGGGGGCATTTATGGGAATGAATGTCAAGTCCGCTTAATGTATATAAAGAAAGTCAAAAGCCACAAAAAAAAAAAAGAAAGAGAAAAAAGAAAAACCTCAAATGACAAACGGAAGTGAACCGTACTCGAAGCTGTCCGGCTCTATGCGCTTATATATTATACTATACATACTATGTTCAGGGCGGAAACAGCAGCTTTGCCACCATCCACAAGCCACAAACTGACCCAATACAGCTCATACATTTTTAATTTTTCATTTTCTTACAAAAACTGATTTCAAATCGATGCCTTTTCGATGCTAGCCAGACATTGAGACGGAAAGACAAATAGGAACACACAAGCGCTTGCAGTTTTGGTTACGACCGCAGCACGTACGCTGAAATACACTGAGAAAAACTATAGAGAGAGAAAAAGAAAATATTGATGAGATTTGTAATCAAATAAAAACAAAGAGAGTTTTAAAGAAGGAAGGACAGGGACAGTAGGGAAGACATCATGTAGAGCATAATGTGATCAATTTAAATATCAGCATATACACTGTGAAAAACTAGAAAAAGCAAGTATAGATGAAAATAATATTGAAATTAAAGTACACACAAGATTATGAAGTTATAGGAAATAGATAGAAAAGAATGCGGGAGAGAGCTAATATAAATCATAAAATAAAATAAAATAAAAAAATTTTATCTTAAATGATTTAGTAAAAACACATCTAGATTTTATTTTAAAAAATTTAATAAAGGCACAACACACTAGAAATTAGTCTATAAAATATTATATTCTTTAAAAATATTATCTATATATTAATTTAATGGTAGATTTACTGAATCAAATTAGAGAAAAGAAAGAAAGATAATATATATCAATTTGATTTTAAATGATTCAATAAAGACAGATCTAGAATTTAGTATATAACGTTATATATTCTGATAAAATATTTTCTAAAGATTATTTTAATATTAGATTTAATTCTCTCAGTGTACATACTGAGCACACACACACCAGGTGGCGCTGTGAAAGGTTTCGTTCGTTCATTCGTTTGTTCGTTCATCAAAATTGAGCTATTAAATAATTTCTGTCACACAAATTTGCTTTTATTGTTTATTTCCGTTTTGTAGCGTCTTTTTTTTGTTGTTTGTTTTTGTTATTTTAGACAATGCCACGCCCACTTGCCACTTGCCATACTTGCCACACTTACCACACTTGCTGCAACAGCTACTAACAATGCTGTGAGGCATTTCTTTCCCAGCTAATTAGCGTTATTATGCACAATTTCATCTATTTACTTATGATGGCATATTTCCATCGACTCTTTGTCTTTCTTTTGTTACGGCTTTTTCTACCTTTATTTTTGTTGTTTCTTTTTTTTTTTGAATTTTTTTTTTGTTTTTTTTGTTAGCTGCATTTTCCACTTAAGTGGAAATTGTTTTGAGTACAACATTTTGTCACTTTGTATGTGTGTTTGTTCATGTTTGTTGTGTTTTTGTGTGACTCACATTTGCATTGGGGATAGTCGCACCTCTTTGCAAACGTGCGATACAACAACGACAACAACATAACAACAATAACAATAACAACAACAAAACATAAACAACAAGATCAACAAATTGCGACTTTGATCTTTGTTGTCTTTGCCATTTCTGTCGGCCTTTTGAAGTTTTAATACAATAAAAAACCGCTGCTCCTCCATTTGCTTCTTCATTGGCTCTTCCATTCTCTCCTCTAATCCCTCCTCTATTCGCCTATTTGCCTATATCAGTTCTACATTTATCTATAATTCAACAAATTTGCACTCCATTGTGACGCATTCAAAACGCAAATCACAAAAACTTACAAAATTTTGTATGTGCAACAGGTGTCATGGGAGTATGTCTGTCTGTCTGTCTGCCTGTCTGTCTGTCTGTCTGTGTATGTGTGTCGGCATTCTACCTTTAAGTTTGCCTCTATTATGCAATGACAATAAAAAAGCAAGAATACAAAAACATATACCAACAACGAAAACTCAGTTAGGCCAACTGTCTGTCTATATAATTGACAGACCCCACGCCCTATGATGAGTTCAACTATCCATACATTCACATTCATACAAACATTCGTACATACGTTCGTCTGTATGTATGTCTGTCTATCTGTATGTCTGTCTGTTAGTCTGTCTCTCTGTCTGTTTGTTTGTTTGCACGACTTTTTTCTCACCCTAGTTTGATGGAACTCTCTGTGCAGAGGCCCAGGCCAGGCCCAAAATGCAATCTCTGTGTTATCACAGCGAACACAATGCTATATATACCCATATATATATGCTAAAGAAATACCAAATAAATGTGAGTGTACAAAATACAAAAAAAAAAAAAAAAAAAAAGAAAACAAAAAAAAAAATACACAAAAAATAAATTCAAAAAATCAAAAAAAAAAAAAACAAAAAAAAAAGAGAGCTTTGGCAAAACAAAAAAAATTAATAACAAGCCAAGTACGTAAAATGGGCTGAAAAATGCTGGCGGGCATTTATAGAGCATACAAGTGCCTGCCATCAGCGCCTCCCTCTTCCCCCCGCTTAAAATGTCCGCTTGCCCCTTTGACCACTACCCCTATACAACTAACAGTTCACCTTCCCCTTCCAGACCCCTTGTAGATCCCTTTATTCCCGCGCTAAAAGAGCCGAAAAAGAAATGACATTTGTGCTAAAGTTTTCATTGTTTTTGTTTGTTTTTTGTTGTTTGTGTTGTTTGTTGTTGTTCTTGTTACTTCTGATGTAGCTGCTGTTGTTGATGTTATTGTGGTTGTTTTTGTTGTTGCTTTTGTTGTAGCTTTTGTTGTTGTTTGGTTGACCAACGCGAATTGCTCGCGAATTTTAATTAGTGCACCCTTTTTACAAGTGTAGCATCAAGGGGGCAGGTCACACGGCATTGAGGTGGTTGTAGGGGGGTAAGGGGCACATTCTCAGCTCTTTAAGCGAACAGTGGCGGGGGTTTTTGGGGGGGCTTGGTCAGGCGGCACAAGGCTGTCAAGTAGGCGACAGCTGTGACCCAGACTGAGCATCTATAGGCGCGTAGAGCTCTGTCTGTATAAATGTGCCTGGCTTTCTCTCTCTCTCTCATTCTCGCTCCTTTTCTCTTTCTCTCTTCCTCATTCTCTCTCTCTCTCATTCTCTCTCTCACTCTCTCCCTCTCTCTGTTTGTTTGTTTGGCTCGCAACAAGCAAACAATTAAAAGTTTTTAACCTTAATGCGGATATGTTTGTTAAATTGCCAAAAAAAGAATCCCAAAAAAAAGATCTTTTCTTTTCTCTTTGAAAAACCAAAAAACAAATACGACTAGCACATACCCAGCAAATACAATAGCATAACAAATAACATAGACAGAAATATATTAATGAAAAATATATTAAAAATTTATATTTGTTAATAATAATTATATTAAAAATTTATATCTATTTGTAGAAAATTTGTCAATAAATAAATTATTAACAAAATAAAATTATATAATAATTTATAAAACAAATTAGATAAATAATTTAAAAAAAATTTAAAAATTGAGTATTGATTTAGTTTAAGCATTTAAAAAATTCAAATAATTAAATATATTATTTCGTATGTCATATGAGCATGTAATACATGGAATTACAGGGTATATCATGCTAAATATGTAGGCAACAAACACACATATACACATGCAAACGAACAAATTTTAATCAAGTCTTGCGACAATTCTTGAACCTTAGTGACAGCGACTAAAACAAATGCAAACAAAAATGTCATCTAAAGGGAAAATGAATTGCAGCAAATATTTTCATGACAGCCAACGAATAGAGAGAATGAGAGAGAGGGAGACAGACGGAAATAGAGATGGAGAGAGAGAGTGGGAGAGAAAGAGAGGAAGACATCTGCTGCAGAGCTGCAACCACAAATTAACCGTAACCACTGAGTGGTGCGTTGACTTTTGCTGCAGTTATGCAAAAAGTTAATCACATTGCATAACATGTGGGCGTTAAGGGCGTGGCACAAACACACACACACACACAAACACACATAAATATATATATATATATATACTGTAACACTCAATAATTGAACCACAAAAATAATGTGCAAAATTGACCGAAAATTGCAATTGCTGCAGTTGCATATGAAGAGGCGCAGAAAGGGGTAGAAGGGGGCGTGGCTGGCAGCTTATGCAGCTCAAATTTGGTTTGACAATTGATTGGGGGTGTGGCACACACATAAAAAGCTTATGCTGCAATTGTTTGGCGGTTTGCATTGAAAACTGCAAATAAATTTGAATCACAAAATGCTTTAAAAGCTCTGAAGATGCAGATGCAGATGCAGAACGAATGTGGCAAGTGGCAAGTGGCAAGTGGCAATTGGCAAGTGGCAAGTGTTGCAGCTATAGCTACAGATATTATAGCAGTTGCAGCATTAATTTAATTTACTCAACGAATTAAATAAGAATTAGTTACACAGTAAGAATACAGTAAGAAATAAATTGTGTGTAAAGGGCAAAAGCTGCGCAAACAGCAAAAATACATTAAACAAAGGATTTAAATTTAATTGCAGGAATATAATTTAGTTGATCTGATCATTAAAAATACACACTATTGTATACTCTATCTTTATCTTTATGCGTGTTTGTTCTCATTGACAGAGCTTAAGTATATATTATCAGTATACAGCTCATTCGTTCATTCTTTGTCTAATTGGAGAATCAATGAAAGCTCAGCAGAATATGTGCATGCGTGTGTGTGTGTGTATGAATATTTCCGCACACTTTGCGCGTTGATCTATACACACATGCACACATACTTACGCCAATATGATAAGCCTGTTGTTTACATTGTTCGGTACTACGCTCTCTCGTTAAGTTGCTCTCTCAGTGCATCTCTCTCTTTCTGTCTAAGTTCTTTTCTACTCACAGCTCTCGTCAAATTCGTTCGTTCGCTCGCTCTTGCATTGCATACGCACTCTCTCTCCTTGTCTCGCTCTAGCTTGCGTGCAAATTTCTACAAAAGCCGAGCGCTCATCGTTCGTGTGCAAACGAAGACATGCGACTGCGCGCCGTTGCTTCGTTCGCTTCTTTTTTTCATTGCTCCCCTACGCTTTAAGAGCAGAGTACATTGCTTTCGTTCGGTTGCTTGATTTTGCACTAAGTGCAAAGCATTGCCGCACTAATAAGCTCATATTTGGTGCATGTAGCGCATTCTGCTGATAGAGCAATATGCGCACTGTCTCTGTCATGCATATTGAGTGCAGTGCATCGTTGCTTTGCTAAACTAGCCGCGTCTCTCACTCTTGTGCTTTGATCACTCCCTCTCTTGTGCTTTGATCACTGCGTAAATATGAACAAACAACGGCACCTTACAATGGGATTAAAACAAATTGGCATGTGTATATTTAAAATAAAATATAATCAGAAGTAATCTATGTATATAATAATTGTTATATTTCAATTATCCGTTTATTTTTATTTATTCGAGAATTTATATTTTATATATTTATATATTTATTATCCATTAGAAATTCAGCTATAGCCATTTAGCTAGAATCTAGCCAAATTGTCAGCACTGGCTGCATAATTTTTAGAGCTTGGCATGAAAAACCAAATGCATTTGCTTATGAAAAGCATTTTCAAACTGAGCTAAACATTATGTCACAATGCACAAGAGGAGGCGCACACACAGAGAGGGAGAGAGAGAGATAGAGAGAGAGAGAGAGAGAGAGGGGGGGAGAGGAAGAGGGAGAAGGAGAAGGAGAAGGAGAGAAAGGAAGTGAGAAAGGGAGAGAGAGAGATAGGGGAAGAGGAAGATAGCTAAACAATTGTCTGGGCTGGAAGTCGAAAGCCTGAAACTAAATGCAATTACTAAAACTGTAGCCAAAGTTGTTGCAGCACCCAGAGGATGCCAATGTTGCTGCATTCTCTCCTAACGCAATCTGACTGCCATGTTGTGGCATGTGGTGAGGGGTGTGGCAAGGGGTCTTAGTGGCAGCAACAGCAATAGCAACAAATAAACATATCAAAATTGCATATTGTTTTAATTGTTTTGTTACCAGGTTTCAGGTTATTTGATGCCAAGACTAGAGATTAACGCATTTACACTGCAAATCCTGACGCAATGCAAACGCACAGAGAGCGAGAGAGTGGTGAAGGGAGAGTGGGAGAAAGAGCGAGAGAGAGAGAGAGAGAGAGAGATAGAAGGAGAGATAGGAAACTGCATGGAAAATTCGTATTTTGGCATAAATTCTGTGCGAGTCCTAAATATAAAGTTGTTTTGTGTGTGTGTGAGTGTGTGTATTTGTGAGTGGGTGAGCATTATGCATGCATGTGGGTGTGTACTTCGTATCTCTCTCTCTCTCTGTTTATCTCTCTCTATTTGCACGTGCGCGCTTAGTTCTGCTTCGGTCTACGTCAGATTTCGACTTGGATGCTTGTTAAACAATTATGCATATTAAACGCTTCTGACTTGGTCTTATTAAAGCTACCTTTATCTGAATTAGTCTCCCCCTCTTCCTCTCTCCCTCTCTCTCACCCTCTCTCTCTCTCCTTGTGCTTAGCAAAGTCTTCTTAAAGTCTCTTGTAGTCGCTTTAAGTGCGGCCCACAATCGTAAAAACAAAAGCCATAAAATGCACATAAGAAATCCTAAAAAAAGGAACAGAATAGGAAGAAGGAGAAGAAGGGGAAGAAGAAGAAAAGGGAGAAGAAGAAGATGAACGATAGGAAGAGGGAAAGTGGGGTAGAGCGAGAGCGGCAAACCATTTTGCCGCTGTTGATTTCTATACTCTACAAATTGATTGGGGCATATGCAATCAATCATTGGAATTGGCCAAAGATTGACAGATTGATTGAGTGAATGAAAAAATGAAAAACAGAAAAACATTAAAGATGATATATGGGCGCATATACTTTATGCATATAATAAATGAAAAGTTTAAGAAGATATACCATATGTATGTAGAATTAAAACTAGAAATAGTTGGAGAATTTAGCGTTTGCCTATCGATTAACTCTTTCAGATGCTATTTTTCTCTCACCCTCTATTCTAATCTACCTTCTCCTAGTTTACCCCTTAAATATATCAAACAAATGCAGATGAAGACTATACCAGGTATACCGGTATGAAATGAGCGTTTTTTTGTGAACATAAAACACTAATTATTAATGGGAAAGTAAAAA
>JBANCZ010000282.1:0-43381 GCA_037040025.1 Sphaerogastrella javana | reverse complement strand
ACATACTTACATACATACGTACATACGTACATACATACATACATACATACATACATACATACATACATACGTACATACATACTTACGCTCATACGGAAAGTCTATTGATATGTAGATAACAGCGATAGAGACTGCGCAGCGTTGCTTTAACAGTTCCACTCTCATTCTCGCTCTCTCTCTCTCTCTCTGTCTCTCAATTTTGGTTTAAATTCTTCCATGATCTCCTACACTTTGGGCGCGGTGTAAGTCGATTTCGCATGAAAGCTAGTTCGCAGTGGACTAACAAACTGATAGGCCTGCTGTTTAAGTGTATGAAACGCAATGACTCTCTCGCTCTTTTGTGCTTTGCTCACATTACTTCACTCTCTTTCTCATTTACTCTGAGTACTTTGAACATATTATCTCTGCATCGAAACTTCGCCTAGCAAAAAGCAAAACCTTACAATGGGAATAAAACCAAATGTCTTGTGAAATATTTAAAATGCTGTAAAGCTATAGCTAGTTGTATTTTTGGAAACATGAATTTAGAATTGCAGAGTTCGAGTTGATTTTTTATGTTTGTTTTTTGTCATATAATAAACAATTGAAATATTTTTTTATACTCATAAACAATTGAATAGCAATTGTTTTACATTCACAAATAACTCAAACTCAAATCTAAATCTATTCAAATGCTAGTAAGCCTCATAGAAACTATAGTAAAAGCTTCCTGAGTTTAGGATTGCTTAGCTTAACTTAGGAATGTAATACTCACACTAAAAATATTTCTATATGAATTGCCATATGTGTGGGTGTGTGAGTGAATATAAAATTTTATACAGCCTTGGTCATACTGACATATATTGTGCCATATTCGCAATGCTCGTCGTGCCACTTGACCCTTTTGCATGTATGTGCATGTATTTTATTGGCAAACAAAATTTTTAGCTGCCACTAAAATGAGTTAGAACAGCCAGCTAAAGAAAATGCAAAAGCAAAAGCAAAAGCATAACCAAAACAGCCAAAAAAAATAAAATAAAATAAAATACAGGCTGAAATACTGGCTTATTGTTTGTGACGCAGGCAGACAGTAAAGGTTTTTATATCTGGCAAACACGAGCAGCCGAGTGCCCGACTAACCATGGGACAGTTTGACACAAAATGCTAAAAATAAAGTGTCAACAGCTGGAAAATTTCACTAAGAATATGATATACACTAACAGTTGGACGAACGATGATATATAAAGGGTTTTATATAGGAGGTTTTATTTTGTAAAACCCGTTATTTCAGTAAATATAATTTCATTCCTTCTTTTTATAATGAAATAAACCAATCGATCATTCAGCTAAGAATTAAATTTTTCTCAAAATTACATTTTTTATTTTAAAAAATTATTTAATAATAATAATTTAATTCTATTATTGAAATAAATGAAATTTTTATATGATTTTCTCTAAATTATTACTATTAAATTACTACTACTAGTACATATACCCTTCGTACCCTTTGTGGGCATATCAACAATTTGCAGCAATGACAGCGTCACAAATATTTTTACGAATTCCGTTTGTAACCCTTACAAAACGAGCAGAACATAAAAATGTACGAGTACTCCTATTATATTATTTATAAATCAAAATCACGCACCGCAATTTCATATGTGACGCTTTTCTGAGCCGAGCTATATAATCTGACATAACAAACTCAAACGCACACATAGAAATATATACTATATACTAAAGATATATATAAATATATGCTTGTATATAGAGTGTGTGGTCTTCATTTGCAGATAAATTCATTCATTTTCATTTGAGTCAAATTTCCGTTAGCTTAGCCGCACGTGCTATGCTTCATATTTTTCGCTTCTTCTGATTGATATTATATTATATGCGAGCATTTGCCCGGAAATTTTTGCCTTTATTATTATTATTTAGCAGCCAAAAGGCCCACAGAGAGAGAGACAGACAGAGAAAGAGAGAGAGAGAGGAAGAGTTTACGGTTGAGTCTAAAGGATAACAGCTTGATAGTTGGCCAAGGCTATGCTCTTTGGACTGATTAAGATTAAGGCTTTAAGGCTATAATTAATTAAGACACAATGACAATGCGTTTCATATTTAATGCCCTGCTATATATATATATATATATATATATATATATGTAGTCTGTACTTACAAACAAGAAACTTGCGCACAAGTGAGACTGATTACAGATGTTATACCATAGTTATAGGGTATACTATATAGAACTAATAATATATGACATTCTATTTACATTCAATAAGATCTTATAATTGTAGATTTTTTTAAATATTTTCTTATTATGTTTATGCTACATTTAGTAGATTAAATTTATAGCGTATGTTGTAGTTGATCATTGGGCTGCCTTTGCGACAACTTGAACAATTGTTGGCAGCCCTGCAGCAACAATTAGAGTCGTGAGTGAAATGTAAATAAATTTAACAGGCGCGCATGTAAATCAAAAATAAATTGCCAAATCACGAAAGTAATTTGAATGTCATGAGCGTTGCCAGCGCTGACAGGCATTGTTGCCAGCAGGGCAGTGGGACAGCAGGACACGAAAAGGACATACCCAGCACTTAGCACTCAGAAGCAGAAGGAGCAGCAGCAGCAGCAGCAGCAGCAGAAGGAGCAGCATTCAGCACTCAACGTGTGCGTGTGTGTGTGCGTGTCCGTGTGTTAATGAAATTACAAATTTACATAGCATATGTATATATTATAGCCGAACGTGTGTGTGTATACTATTTGCATGCACTGTATAGTTGACAGTTGGCATTACGCATATGTATTTATCGTGCACTGCAGTTGAATCGAGCATGTCCTTAATATCCTGCTCCGTGTATTTACTTATCCTTTACTCAGACACAGCGACAGATACACAGGAGGGGAGGGGAGGGGAGAGGGTCTTCATTCGGAACAGCTTTCGCTGTTGTCGCTTTCGTTTCCGCAATTCGCAATTCGCAATTCCCGAATCCGTTTTGCTACATTTTTCATTCGGCAAGAGCACGCGCCATTTTCGCAGCCATTGGGTAAAAGGGAAATCGAAATTAAACTGTCCAAGGGGCTGCAGCATTAAATTTACGATCTCTTCGTGCTAAGCGACCAGACATGCCTCCCAAACTGCTTACACCGTCTCTGTCTCCGTCTCCATCTCCTGTTCCAGCTGCTGCTCTAGCTTCTGTTACTGTTCCTGCTCCGCCTGTGAGTGGACCAACAGTTTTGTGCGTCCCTTCCATTTGCCCGCAAACATCCGACCCATTGAAATGACTTTGTGGCCGCCTTTGCATAACGTGCAATGGCAAAGAAAGACAACCAAGAGCGCTGGGCGCTTGGGTGCCTGGCTGCTGGGTGCTTGGCTGCTGGGTGCTGGTGACTGTCCTGGGGTTTAATCCTTGCCAGGATTTGCTTTGCTGCATTGGTTTACCCTCTTGATTTTTGGCCACTCATCGTTGTGGCCGCATGAATGTTAAATGCACATTTGTTTTCCTGCAAAAACATACACACAGAAACTCGCATAGAGTAACTGAAATCATGATTATTTTATTGAGCAGCTGCACATACCCGACTTTATCCAAGTTATCTATTTGATTTTCTATTTCGTTGCATATCCGGAAAGGATATTATGTGCTCATTCTTCTCGTTTTCTCCACTTTCAAATGTTTATTTAACCAGCTTTAGATTATCAAAGCAATTGGCATTGACATATTTTTATTTCAGCTCAAATATTGTACATCGTTTCGCGGACAAAAATATTAATCTTGGCCCGCTATCTCTCTCCCTCTCTCTCTCTCTCTTTCTATCTCTCCCTGTCTCTCTCTCTCTCTTTCAGTCGTTCCAGGGCCTCTAAAAATATATGTATGCATATATATCTTCATTGGAATGCTGCTGCTGCTGCTGCAAAAAAATACAAATCTCAACTAGCTGCAGTTATCTGCTCAACTATGCAGTTTTTATGCGCATATATGATATGAATGGCAGTCAGCGAGGGTTGCCCAAGATGTTTTCAATAACTTTGCGTATATATTTCGCTATTATTTGGAAATTTTCGTTTTTCTTTTACGCTTTCACCATTTGTTTACATTTTGCCGCGATCTGTTGAATTTCTAGAGATGTGCTCCAAGCTTGATATCGATAATTAACATTACAGAATTCTGTTAAGTTAACAGCATTATCAAAACGATTGCCGCTAGTTGACAACATATCGATATTTAATGAACATCGAATGGAGCTATTTGAATTTAAAAATGAAGTAATTATTTGAAATTAAAAGGCTGAATTTTAATATACATTTAATAATTTAAAAACTATATAAGTAAATTACAAAAAAATATATAATTGAATAACAAATCAATTCGTATATTTAAATGTATTTATATTGAAAAATAAATAAATTAGAAATTCACTAAACTCTCCGCTGCTTTTCAGTTCGCTTGACTTGCCTAGACTGCAACATATCCTAAAAAGCGTATTTCGCCCCCTTTCTCCCACTCTTTCTCTCTCAATTTCTTTCTCGGTTTCTCTGTCTCTCCCTCTCTTCTATTCCTCATCTCTTTCCCTCTACATGTTGAGTGTTTGCTGGCAAACTGTGCGCTTCGATGCACGCACAAATTGCCACTCGAATGGCCGAGTTACCGTTGGCTACACACACAAACACACATATAGTTATAGGTGCATCTATAAGTATATACGTGTATATGTGTATCTCAAGTTGTAACTGTTAGTGTGTGTGTTGATAAATAACACTAAGCACAATAGTAGTGGCATATTATAAGAAGTTGTAGGACTTGGAGCGAGACCGAGACCGAGACCGAGACATGCTGCAAGTTATGTAAATTTGGAATTGTGAAAAGGGTTTCCTCATCTCAACAAAAATATTGTCAAGGCTTAAAAAAGCATGATCCACTCTCTCACATGCACACACACTCACATACTCACACATACACACACAATGAACCCTTGTGACAGTGTATTTATTATGTCAGTCCCATTGTATACCTGGGTGTGTTTATTTGTTTGACCAGAATCACAGTGCGGCAAACAAAATAAACCACATTATAATATTTGAGTGAAGAGATGATTTAACAATACAATACCAAACACAAAGAGAGCAAAAATAAAAAAGGAAAATGATATTACCTGATGCTCAAGCAGCAATCAAAAGCAACAAAGTTGATAACGATGGAGCACAGAAGATGTCGGAGATTATTCTGTGTATAAGAAAGTGAAGGATATTGATGTAAAGGATGTCTATAGACCATAATGCTTCTAATCTGTACATTGTACGCCCATCATGTGGCATATATGGGAATTTATTTGGTTTGACCATCATCAGACCATCACGGAGTCAATGGGCAGCAGCTCTTTGAGCATCTATCATATCCAGATGCCTCAATGGGCATACGTATTACACAACTCAAACAAACAAAAGGAAGAGAAGCTAAAATTTTGTGAAAATGCAATGACAAGGGCCTGGACCGGGGCTGGAGTCTAAATTGGGCGTGGCTGTGTTTGTAAGGTTTGGCTAATTGAAACAGAGAATGTTGTGGAAATTAGTGCAGCTCGATGCATTCGTTGGCCAAAAATGGCATATAAAGTTGGCAATTGGCATGTGCATCATGTTAGTTGAATGGAAGCATAAGACAAATTGTGTGCAACACTCGATGCAACGCAAACAACAAACTTGCCACACACTCACAAAGAAAGAGAGACAGAGAGAGAAAGAGATACACACACACGTTGTGCTAAAAGACGAGTAGAAGAGGAAAGAATTTCAATTGCAATTTAGATTGCCAGCAGCAAGTAGTGCAGAGGGCGGAAGACGAAATGGGGCGTGGCTAGAGAAAAGTCGAGCCATAAATAGAGACAGCGGAAGTGAAGTGCACATGATATTTATTACTGTCAACGCCTGGAAGGAAACTTTGGCCCATCAAAATGAAGATGCACAGCCGTAACGAAACAATTTCCAAAATTTTGGATAAGGCACACTCTGACAATTGTTATGGTCTCTCCAAAATTCCATACCATACTATACATATATATCTGACTCCTTCACTTTTTGTGGTTGTATTTGTATTTTTCGAAAAATCTAGCACAAATTGCAAAAGTATAATTGCAAAAATTGTTGTCACATTTGCCACAGCTGCCACCGAGGCAAAGAAAGACAACAACAAAAAGAGGAAAAATAATATAAGAAGGCAGAAGTTCCGGAAAACTGTGTGGTCTACTGATTGGGAACTGGGCACGGAAGCAAGTGGCATGCCACGTAAAGTGTGCGAGGCATGTTTTGTGCAACTGTAAATTGAGGCACGAGTGACAAATTGTTTTTGCTGCAACACAAAAAGTTGCATAATGCCCAAAGGCATTAGGTGTTTGCCACTCCCCTTCCCACTCCCAATCTCCTCCCCTCTCTTTTCAGTTTAAACGTAACAAATAACAGTAAGCTCAAGTATATTTGTATAGCCCATATAGCATAGTATATATATGTATAATAGTATATATAGTACATTGTATAGAATGCTCTAAGCGACACTCAACAAACTCAAAGGAACTTAACTTAATCAATGAGAGATTAAACTTTTGCATTGTGGCAATGTCAAAGCATCAATTTGTCAACGGCAAATGGGGGCAAAAGCAATCACAGTGCCAACAAACAAGCAACAACCACCCACAACAACAACAGCAACAACAGAAGCAACAACAATAATAATAACAACAACATCTCAATTGTATTGTGTGCACAAATTATGAAAATCCCTCCACAGTAAACTGACAGAGCGAAAGGAAAAAACGGA
Organism: Sphaerogastrella javana; assembly: GCA_037040025.1. Classification (NCBI taxonomy): domain Eukaryota; kingdom Metazoa; phylum Arthropoda; class Insecta; order Diptera; family Drosophilidae; genus Sphaerogastrella; species Sphaerogastrella javana. The sequence continues at coordinate 36,590 of JBANCZ010000282.1, read as the reverse complement.
GGAACGAAAAACGAAAAACGGAAAAGCACGAAAAAGTAGGCGAAAAGGCAGCAGCTACATTGAGGGACTTTTGTCATTTTGACATATTTTAATGTGAATTTATATACACACACACAGTCTTGGTAATGCCACACCCACTTCTACTCCGACTCCCACTCCCACTTCCTTTTCCTGCTGCTACCTTTGCCATTTCCCACGCTCCTCTTTGAGCTCGTCAGCTGCGCCTTGGGGCCATTGACAGTTGGTCAACTTGAATTTGTAGTCGAGGCAAAGTGTCAGCCCTTTTACTTAGCCACCTTTAACTAAATTTATTATGGCCGCTGCTTTTCCCCTAGCGGCCAAAGTGAAACAGAGAAGCACAGAGAGAGAAAGAGAAAGAGAGAGAGGGGACAGAGAGAGAAAGCTCAGTAAATTTAATAAATAAGTGAAGATTTCCAATTCCGACCTTGTTATTGTTGTTTATATTCTTGCTATTCTTCTTCTTCTTCTTCTTCTTCTACTTCTTCTTCTTCTTCTTGTTATTCTTCTTGCTGTTCTTCTTCTTGTTGCTATTCGTTTTGTTGCTGTTGTTGTTATTATTGTTACTGTGGTGTACCTCAATCAAAACATGTCGCATACAATACAAGCCAAAAGGCCCCAATGCGCCCAATGCGTCTATCAACAGTGTCTTCAATAATTTTTCACATAAACACACACCCACACATACTCACACTCACACACTCACATTCGCATACTGTCACACTGTCATGTTATATTCCCGTTAGGCGCGCTGTCCCGGCACAAAGGGGAAAAAATTGCAAATAAGAAAGAAATACACGCATATCACAAATAAAATAAAATACTATACGAAAAAAAAAAACATAACTTTCACAGCGCAGATAAAGTGGATAAGAAAAATTCTGTGAATACATTCACTGTAAAAACGAATACTTGATACGCTTACAAATAATCTGACCTCAATTAGCTTAAAGAAATCTAGAAATGATTTGCCGCTTTGAAGTGAATTCTAACTCGCATGCAACATACAAATTATGGCATGCTACTTTTATTGCATCGAGCATTCTTAATCTCAGAGAGACAATGAGAAACGCTCAATATTCATAAGTTGTTCTGTAATCTGTTCTACCTGTAGTATAAGTACCTTACTTCATCAAATGCTTTGTCACCCCAAAGACTTTTTGTTGAACGGAGAAATCATGGATACTCCCCGAGGGAGTGTATTGACCATGAATGGCTTCGAGTGTCATTTATTTTTGCCAAAAGGCAACCTTAGAAAACTTTTGCCCAAAGTGTCGCTCAGCAAAAGTGTTATGCGTGGGTCTATACCATGCGACTGCGAGTGTGTGTGTGCGTCTCTAGAAAGGGCAAAAAAATATTGCATATAAAATAGAAAATCGGCAAAAGATTCGGGCAGCAAAAAAAAATACGAACTTGGCTGTTTAGAGCGAGAGCTGAATGTACTCGACTGTGCTGGAGCTGACTGTTAACTTATTCAATTTTTGTTGCCCTTGACACAAACACTAGACTACATTGAAATTGAAATTGATTTGACAAATATTTTGCCTCGGCGTTTATTACATTTTTTGTGTCGCCAGCAAAAAACGCTGCCCCTTCCAGCATTTGGCCTTTTCAAGTTTGAACCCTCAATGCGATGATCTCTCTCCCTCTATCTCGCGCGCTCTTACTCCCGCCCATTCCTTGGCAAGGATTACGTATGCTATGGCAACAATTTCAATATGCTCAACTCAAGCACAAACAACCACACACACACACAAACACTCAAACAAACACTCACACATACGCACGCCATTGTAAAGATGCATGCGTGGGTAGTGCATGTGTGTGTGTGTGTTTGTGTGTGTGTAGTACTTGTAAGTAAATGCGCTGCAGCGGGATTCTGCACTATGCATACCATACAAATATACTCAATAGTATATGCGTGTGTGTGTGTGAGTGTGACAGTGCTTATGCCTGTGTGTGTGCGTGTGTGTGTGTGTGTGGGCACTTGTTGAATGCCAGAGTTTCCCCGCACAAGTCCAACTTCATTATGTGCATTGTTGTTATCCGCATGGAAATCAGAACCAAACTAACAGAATCGAAGTTGCTGCAGCACGCGCGTTCCTGGTGTGTGTATTTGTGTGTGTGTCTATGTGTGTGCTGTGTGTGTGTGCAAGGAGACGAGGCAACTGAGAATAATTAAAATGGTACAGCAAATGAATATATATGAAATTTTCAACTATAAATATTTAATACGATAAAAGAAGCTATATATACATATATTTAATGTAATTTATTTTAATTTAATTTAATATTTCCATAATGATGCAAAACGCATAACGCCAACATACATATGTAAGTGAGCTGTTACGCCACTGTTAAATTACAGAAATGTAAAGTTGATTAGGCAAAGAGAGCAAGAGAGCGAGTCGAGCAATATGGGGACCCTCCGCTCTCACAACCGATCAGCTGAGTGCCTAACTAGAAGAAGTGTTGCAAAACGAGGTATGCTAATGTTAATTGCTTACGGCACTGTTAAATTATAGAAATGTTAAATGAACTCAATAGGAACTGCTATTGTGATTTCGATAGCAGTTAATCGAACGTAAGCGGAGTTTACCGAGCGGGACAAATTCGATCGAATCAAACATTCTAAGTTAGTTGAAAGCGCTCAAAGCGAGTATTTTATTGGTAGTAGCATACCAGCTAATGCAAACTTCATCATACAATTGTTAAATGTCAAATTGCATTAGAATTGAGTGGCCAAAAATTTAATTGCTTCTGTCTATAAGCAAGCTGCTGCAATTGCAATGCCAGGGGCTGCGTCATGCGAGGGGGCATTCAGTGAGGGCCGTAAAACGACAAATCAAAAAGAAACGCTTGAGAGGGGATAAATGAAATCCCGGTCGTAAAAAGAGCATCAAGTTGGCTAACAAGAAAAGCCAAAGTCAGCCACTAATTGTTGCATTAAAGCTACTTGCAGCCAAACAAGCTCAAAGTCTTGCAATAAAAAACAATGGCTTCTGTGTATGTGTATGTCTGTGTCTGTGTGTGTGTGTGTGTGTGTGTGTGTGTGTGTGTATAGGTGATACACGTGCAGCTACGCATTCAGACAGGTGATTAAGCAGATTTGCAAAGCAGAGCACAAAAAGCCAGGTAAATACAAGCTTCTGCTCACTCTTACTCTCTCTCTCTCTCTCTCTCTCTGTAGCTCTATCTCTTTCCCTCTCTTCCTTTCTTCAGTATAAATGTCGTCTATAGAAACGCACGTGACGTATGCATAGCATTTAGCAGGGGCTTCGCTCTCTACAGACTTATATAAGCTTTGCTTCTTTACGACCTGCATCCTGTGTAACTTCAACTTCAGCAGCAGCATAAGCACTTTTCCAAGCTCCTCCAGTCTATAATTGAACAAAAGGTGGCACATAATGAAACTCCGTTAGAGTTATTGAAGCCTTCGAATCGAAAATCATTGAGTAGTCGAGTAAAAAACCAAGTGTATAAAGCTTAATTCAATGGAATGATAGAGTTTGATTTATTTATGTGTATGTATAGTTATACATGTAATCGAAAATGTTGACATCAATTTACCACAATCATTATAATCTATTTGCAATCTCAGCTAGATCATTTTATAGTCTTCATATTGAGTAGCAATCTGTATAAAACTCTGTATGCATTGTGTATTAGAAACGTATACAATTTTCATAAATAACATGGGGTAAATGGTAAATCCGACCTTTTCAACACATTGAGAACAAAACACAAAAAGCTCAACTTGTAGAAGGCAACTTTTTTTGTTCTTTTTGTGTAGGCATAGGATGTGGAGAAGGTGGAGGAGGAGAAGGAGAAGGCTGGTAGAAATTGGCAAAGTTTGAAATTAATTAAAATCGCCATGAATGCTGTGATGAAACCATAACAAAAACTAATATTTGACAATTGGCAATAATCGGCAGGCGAGCCGCCAACAACAAAAACAAGAAAGAAAAAAACACAACATAAACAACAACAACAACAAGGTTCAGGCCGGGGCATTGCAACAGCAACAACAACAACAGCAACAGCAGCAGCAACAACACTTACAACAGCAACAATTAAAACAAATCGAAAAGAGCAATGTAAAATTTTCATGTTTTTAGCATTTTTTGTATTGTTTTGTGTTTTGTTTGTTTCGAGTGTAAACTCATACCACTCCATGCATTCAAATTGCCATTGTATGTGTGTGTATGTGGGTGTGGATGTGTGTGTGGGTGTGGATGTGTGTGTGTGTGTGTGAATTTTTGTTACTTGTTTTTGCGCTTTTGGTGTAAGGACAAAGTTTTGTTCGAACAATTGCTGCCGTGAACAAAATTCAATTGAAAACTCAAAGGTCACAAAATTTATGCAATACACATACACAGACACAAATATATATATATATATATATATATATGATACTCTGCATATGTTTCTACTGCAAATACGTATATGTATGTATGCCAGTCTCTGTGTATGTGCCGACAGTTGAACATTTCCAGGTGGATTGTTGTTTGATTGAAAATGTAATTGAATGGCAGCAACAGGAAAAAATGTCCACAAAAAACTACATGCATTTTCACAGTTTTCCTTTTCGAAACTAATGATGGCACTAAAAATACCCTCTAAATTAATTAGCATGCCAAAAAATGCAGTGAAAATATGTTTATATCTTATAATAAGCAGAAAAACTAAGTGTGACTATAAGTTAGTCCAAATCTTAATGTTGATTGACCATATATCGAAATCAGATTTAAAGATCAATAACATTTTATATTTGATGTTAGTTTTAAATAAATTTATATGCATTTGCCTATACCCTATACTTTTAGCTGTGGTTTTAATATATGATAATAATTTGCACAAAGTTTGGCTACAATTGTAGGCAAAATCTATGGCTAACACATGTGGTCATAAATATTGAAATTATAGTTTCAATTGTCCTTGACACGTCCGCATGCAATGGTATTAATAAATACTAACAAAAATACTTAAAAAAATACAAAAAACGTACACATTGAGCAATGATTTCAATTTAATTAATGTCCATTAAAAGTGCATGGGAAAAATTGATTTAAATGCTAATAATAATAAATATTGTTTTAAAAAAAATGTATACTTTATTTTGGCTTTAATTAAATTAATATTTCAATATAATGCAAAAGGGATTTAAGCCGCAATACAAATAAATAAATGAAAACAAGTGGCATGGTTAGTCAGCGTGTGGCAAGGATTTCAACGGCTCTAAATTTCCACTTTGGCTTACATGACCTTTTTATGGCTTTGTCTGGATTGACCCACAAAAAAACACCCAAACAAAAAAATAGAAAGAAAATCGAAAAAACGAAACCGAATAGTAGAAAAAAAAATCGGCTTATGCTGACAACTTTAAATCATGAACAAGAGAAAGCTGTCCAAAGACAAAGCCACCTGTAAGACCGACAGCCAAAGTCAAATTGTGTCTAGCTACCGCTCCAACCCAACAATCTTAGTCCCACTCTCGTATTCTCTGTCTCTCAGTGTGTCTCTCTATCTATGTCTATCTTTATTTTAGTGTATAGAGGCTCCGACTAAGTATTCAATTCCATAAACACTTGTACACGCAGATCACGCGGCCATCGTAAGCCAGCGCGAGGCCTGCGTGGAAACTTCATCAACAGAAATTGTGAATTCCATACAAATAGTTTGACAAACTTGCCCCAAACTTGGTAGTTGGATAACTAGGGTAGCCACCAGAGGTGAGACGGGTGCTGCGGGGAGCCAGGGGTAGTGGGGCTTTTACTAGAGCAAAAAGCGCAAATGAAAGAAGTTTTGCGGTAGGCACAGGAAATGCCACAGCAACACAGACATAAAAGAAATCTTATAAATCCACAAGAACAAGAAATACTTACTAGTCAAACCAACACACACACTCACACATTCAAGTAGAAATATGTACATATACATATATAAATATATGTATGTGTTTGTGGTGTACTAAAGTGGAAGATTTATACGTGTTATGCCATGGTGCGGTTTATTCCAACAGTTTAGAGTTACTAAAAGTCAATGAGGTTCTTATTAGAAGCCCAGGCACTTGGAGCCTGAGGTCTAACTAATCTTAATATAGGGGCTTACACTTATTAGTTAAATAATTTAAGCACAAACAGTTCAATTCATTTAGTTTAAATATGTACAATATGTTATATGATATATTATTGTGATCTATGTTGATAATTCGCTTTTATTATTATTTATGTATAGAATTGATTTTGACTGGAAAATATTCAATCATTGCATAAAGCCCATTTGTCCTTTTAGAGAATATTTTTATATTATTTATAATATTATCACATTACTATTTATTTTATATTTTTTTGGTTTGTCTTGTGGTTATGGATTTTTTTTGGCGTCAACTATTCGGTCACGTAGCGTATGCGTATTATGAATGTGGTGAAATATAGGGGCGCACATACCTATAAAGTATATAACATACATATGTTCCGCACACATACATATACATATACACATACACAGACATAACTATAAGTTGCGCGTGCGGCATATTATCACATGCCTCCCGTTGTCCTGTCCTGGGGCATTGTCAGAATCCAGAAACTGAGCAATGCTAACTGGGCAACTGAGCGAAGTTGAAGCAAATTTTGGGCTTGTTATGGTGACGTTAAGAGGAGGGAGGTTGACTTCAAATACGATGACGCGTCGCAACGTGTAGATTCCGACTATTTGACTTGGGGCAGTTTAGTGCCAAAGCCAGGAACAGCAACCGAAACATCAACTAGAGACAGAGGAAAAACCAGAAACAGAACTACAACCACATAATCAAAGCCAGAAATAGGAACTGTCCAGCATTGAGAGTGGTTATAGGAGAGGAGATAGAGAGAGAACGGTTGGAGGTTGCAGTTAGTATGAAGCTAAAAAACTTTCATGTCCGAACTGGCAAATAGGCGCGTGTAACAACCACACTCACACAGACACTCAATCGCACTCACACTCACACTCACACTGAAACTCAACTCGACTCGAAAGTTTTGTACAACTTGTTTGGGTTCGCTATGGATTTGGTTTTGGATTTGAACTTGGTTGTCAGGGTTTGAGTTTGGGATTGGGACTCGGATTTGGGTTCGGGTTGGGCTCGTCTTTTAACGGTTTTTTGGTTTTGACATTAGTCCGTCCGCATTGATTGTCAACGTCCAACCGAAAAGGGAATTGAACTTTTGCCGTCAGTTTGCTATATGTCTGTCTGCACTTTTGTTATGAACTTAAAAACAACAACAACAACAACAAAACAAAATAAATGATAAGTTAAGGCATTTTAAAGTTGATCCTTCAACCAGCATATATAGTATATATGTTGAAAATGTAGCGAATTTGTGGCCAACTGTTGAGCAACTGTTGAGTCGCAATCAAAACTAATTGCAACATTTGAAAACTATTTGAGCGTCCAAAATATAAACTATATATAGACAAAACTATTGTTATGTTGAGTGACAGTGTATGTGTGTGTGTGTGTGTGTGTGTGTGTGTGTGTGTGTGTGTATATGTGTGTGTATGTGTGTATGTTTATTATAATATTACTGATATCTGTGTTATCTTTTGTGCTTTTGCTTTCATCTACAGCTGCTGCTGGTTGCCATTGTTGCTGCCCGATTTGGTGGCTCAGCGAGGCGAGCGACCCTAGCATTGGCCTGCGATGAGACGACGGCAACGCTGCAAAACAATAGATACAGCAACAACAACAACAACAACCACAACAACATCCATAACAACCACAACAACGACAACTACAATGACAACTACAACGACAATGGTAACATTTACAGTTACGACAACATCAACAGCAACAAGAACATCGATGGCGTTGCAGATACGAGCAGCAGCAGCAGCAGCAGCAGCAGCGGGAGCAGCATTGCAGAGGACAACAATGACAACTATAACTACAACAAAGCATTGGGCAAATGGCAGTTGGCAGAGCAAAAACTATACGGAAATCCCCAGAGCGCATATAGCCAACAGCAGCAACACCAGCCACATCAACAATACCAAAAGCCACAACAGCAGCAACAGCAACAGCAACAGCTACAACAATTTGTTGATGATCCCGAGGCAACTCGGAATGACTTCCTTCTGCAATTGCCTGACTTAAATGCGGCTGTACAAGGTGTGGGCCTGTTCCAGGACAACAGGGACAACAGCAACAACAACAACAACATCAACAGCAACACAAACACCAACATCAACAGCAACAACATTGACTACTATGACAACGACAGCAACAGACACAATGTGTGGCAAGCGGCAACTGAATCAGAGCGAACACCAACATTGCAACGTAGCAGTAGGAGCAATTTGAAGCAAAGGTAGGCCACACACACACGCACACACACACATATATATCCACACACAACCTCATCATCAAAAGCTGCCACAACGCACAACAAAACAAACAAATGACACAAATTTTTGTATGTTCACGTATGACTTACCCTCTCTCCCTCCCTCTCTCTCACTCTTTCTCTCTCCCTCTCTCTCTCTCTCTCCCAATCCCTCTCTCTCTCTCTCTCTCTCTCTCTCTCTCTCTCTCTCTCTCTCTCTCTCTATCTCTCTTTCTCTGTCTTTCTGTGTAAGCTGCATTCAGATGTTCACTCAATGTGCCCCAACTATGATAGCAGCTGACAATGTGAGCATTGGTTGCCCTGGCTTCATACTCTTCCCTCTTGATTATCATGCCTCTTTTTTAACCCCCTCCACCCCTGCTCTATCACTCTCTTTCTCTTTCTCTGCACTCTTTTTATGCATCAGCTGGATTTACGCTCTGTGCTGCATATCAAGTAAATCCCAGGCCTTCAGCATACTCTCTGACATAAGCATTTAAGCTCATTCTTTGATTCTCTGATTCCCATATCATTTCTTTCTCTCTTTCTCTGCTTCTCTCGCTCATTCACTCATTTGGACATTCTTATTTTTTCTTGCATTCTCTGTGCCATTTGCATACTTCTTTTCTGCTCAAGTTCCTTTTTGCATTTAGCTTCGTTTGCTAGATCAAGCTTAGTAGGATCTGGCAAAGATTACGAAATGCCACGGCCAAACAGCAACAAAAACACAAACCGAAAGCATAAACCAAACAAAAGCAACGGCAAAACTGCGAAAATGTCAAAATGAAGCAATGTAAACACAATTTTGCTTACTTTGCATAGACGACTGTTTTTATACTCTACATTAAAAACATGCACATTACATGTGAAATAGGAAAATATACCGCACTTTAAAAAAAAAAATATACTATGCAGGAATTCAGCTGCCCTACTCTAAATACAACCCTGCCCTCATACCGTCCCTTTATGTAGTTTCGTTTACATCGGAGAGAAGGAGAGATATAGAGAAAGAGAGCGAACAGTTGCCTCAACTGAGCCTAACAGTGCTTTAACAGAGTTCACTTTAACAGCAATGTTGGCTTAGCATAGAAATGTAAACAAATAACGAAACGAAATGAACAAACAATTAATGTATATAGATATAAAATGAGAAATTGAAATTTAAAAATAGTTGCTAACAGATTATATAAAAAAAGCAAATTCAAATTCTGTTCCCTTAACGTTTTTTAGAACATTCTGTTTGTTTAAATAAGAACACAGCTGCAAGCAGTTGGCCTGAAGAGAAAGCAATCTGTTTAAGCTGAACTTAACAGCAATTTAACAGAGCTCTATTTAACAGCATGTTAGCTTAGCATAGAAATGTAAACAAACAGCAATAAAATGAACAAACCATAAATGTGAATGTAAAAAAAGAGAAAGCGATAATTAACAATAGTTTCTAATAGAAATATAATAATTTAATTTTAAATTCTGCTGTCATTACGTTTTCTTAGAATATTCTATTCGTTTGAATGCAAATGCAGCTGCAGGCAGTTTGGCTGGTAGGAACTTAATAAGCTTCATGTGGTCATTGTAAATCGACATCTAAGGTCGTTCCCCTGTCCGACCACTGTTGTCGCTGCCAACATTACATTTTGTGGTGCCTTTTGTCTTAATTTTAAAAAAAAGAACCATCTAAACAATTCGTAACACAAGCATTTACGAGCATTTCAAAACATTTGCGCAAACTTTGCGACAAAAGTATCAAAGCCGTTGCCATTGCCATTGCCTGAAGTGTGCGCTGCAGAGAAAGCGCCCTGCGGTGAGCGGTTGCACCACTTGGTGGTGCCTCCTACTGCTACTCATCTGCTGCTGCTGCTGCTGCTGATGCTGCTACTGTGTTGCTGGGCGGGAGTGATTCTAGTACGGTTTGCCGCGCCGCGTAAAGCATCGACAACCAAAAAGGAAATCCGCTGGCAGCCAACGACAGTTCGCGTTACGAGGCGAGCTTTGTGTCTGTTTCTCTGTCCGTACAGCACCGCCCCCCTACCCTGGCCAACCACGTTGCATGAACACCCCGAAAGACGCCCCTCGCTCCCGGCTTCCACTCTCGGAGCGCTGTGGACGCAGACAACACTGACAAAGCCTGCACGCGGATGGCAAACGCCGCTGAAATGAAAGCTGAAAAATTCATTGGCATTTGCTGCAGTTGAATGCAAAATGATGCGCTTTTGTTGCCCCAATGCTAAAAAAGAAAAGTGGAAAAATTAAAAAGAAGCTGGAACTATCTATTGCCAGGCAACACAACAACAACAAAATCCTCCCGAACAAAAACTCATGACAAAAAAGCAGCAGCAAACGTCAAAAGCGAATTTAGTTTGCTCTTTCTTGCTCTATTTGCCATTTTTCTCTTTCTTTCACTCACTCTCTCTCTCCCTCTCCCTCTCTGCGATTGTCTAAAAGAGCATTTCCTGCCGCTCTAAGTAATTCATTGCCAAAGCTAAAAAATTCTGTGAATTTATGCAATTGCAGGGACTATTACAATGAGGTGGACAACTTGAACTTGCGTGGCGCGGACCTGGATAGCAGCATTGATTACGAGGGCGAAGAGGACTACGCTGTGACCCATGCAGACCAGTACAAAGATGGGGAGGATGAGCTGAGCGATCAGCTGCCCTATGGCATACAGAATGTGCGCAAGCGACGTGTGCGTAGCGTCATGCCACCGCCTCAGCATAGCAGCGGCAGCACAGCTGGAGAAGGAGTAAGTTCAGCCGTAAATAAACTTTATCTTTATATTGAGTCTAACATAAACTCTTATTATACGCCAGGTTACCTATCAGTCACTGTGCCCCACGAAACGTGTGACGGTTAAGCTGGACAATGGCGAGTACAGGCCCAATCACTATGTGGAGGTCACCTGTGCCAATAACTATGCACCGCTGCCGCCCAGGGTGCACAACTACAACGACAACTACAACAACTATCGGAACAATGAGCTGCCGCTGCTACGTGCCCTGCTCAGTGAATGGGCTGGCGAGAAGCGAGAGGTAAGCATGCATCTAATTCATGCTGAATATCCAATTTATGCATATTCATATACATATATCTTTTGGGTGCGCAGATTTGCTCTGCAACGGGCTTTGCCTGCATTCAGCTGAATCGCACCATACACCTGATACGCCTGAACGAGGGCAGCGGCTGCTGGGAGTCGGAGACGCGCACGGTGCCTTCGGGCTGCGAGTGTATGTGGCCTAAGCACAGCTATGGGGATATTGCCTCGTATCATCAGGCACAGAAACGATTCAGCGCCACACTGAATAGGATGCGTGGACGTGCTGGGGATGTGGATTACACACCGGGTACAGGTTATCGTCAGCTCACGTTGCGCTCACGTGGACACAAAGCAGGCGCAGGAACTGGAACAACTACCACAGCAAGTGCAGCTGGAACTGCAGCTGGTGGACGCAGTCGGCGTGCTGGATTGGACTATGATGACTATTAATTTTGAGAGACAGGAGAGAGAGAGAGAGCAGCGACAATGGGACCAAGTGCCAAGCACAGTGGGTAGCAGAATGAACAAATATGAGTATCGGATCATTTAGCAATTAAGTTGAAGGCGTAAATTATTTAAAAATACAACAAAAACAAATAAAATTATTTTTCTTGCTGTGGTTTAGCCGTAATTAACATATTGTTTGTGCAATTCAACGCAAAACACGCGAATTGCACAGATAAAATAAATAAAATACAATGAAGCAACCAATAAATCAGTTCATATTCGACATTTTAGTCGCATGCAACAGACATAAATCAATGGGATTATTCACATTAGCAGCTAAAATTTAGTACACGTATGCGACTATTTTTTGCCACACAATTTGAATACAGAATCCCCAGGTATTAACAAATACAAATGTATTTTGGCGCTTGTTCCTAGAATCTATGAGGTATTTACATGTTCTACATAAATCATAGATTAATCTGCTGCATAATCATACGAAAAAATAACAATTGTACGGCTAGTCGACTCTAGTGAGCTGGGACAGCGGTTCATCTGCGGCTGTTTGCAATATTTTCTCAGCAATCTCTGCAATTTGTGATTGGAGCTGGTCTATAGGTTGATTCGCATTAATTTTGTGCCAATAGTTGGACTCTTGGGCGCAAAAACGATCGAATACTTCGCCCACTTTGCGCTGGAATTCCAATTTTTCATACCTGCAATGAGATAATGTCATTAAATATATTTTACATATTAAATTTGCTATTTTTAGAATTTATACAAACCGCTCCTCTCCGTAGCTGCCACGGGCTGTGAGCTCATCGGCATTCGCTCTCAGATAGAATACAGCATCTGGTTTCAGTAGGCCCAAGTCGGAAGCACAACACCAGTTGAAGTCAAGTCCTTTGGCCACGGTGTATGCAGCACCGGAGTACGCATACCGATCACATATAAATGTTGTGCCCGCCAGGAGTTCCTTTTTAATGGCATTTATTCGCTCCCATCGATTTGCTGAGAACATTAGGTGAATAACTTCATCGGACAGCTCTTGGGCATTGGTCAGATAGGAATTGATTATCTGACCAATGGCCGTGGAGCGATCCGGAAAGTTGATGTGCTTTGTGAGTGTGCCCTTGCTCTTCAGAAAGTCAACTGTGTGCAAATAACGTAATTATTGTTACTAATTGTTTACTTTTCACTAACGTATTTGTTCCATTTATGAAATAGAATTGAATTCTTTATATTACATAGCAGCCGGCTTTGTGTTGATTTCCCACTACGGTCGCAGCCCTCAAAAACTATAAAGGCACCACGTTTTTTGGCGTTCATTTTTGCAAATTACCGGTTTGTTTACACTTTAAAAATAAACTCCAAAACCGCGAGGTTGCCCTTTTATATGTTAATGCATTTCACCAGGGCTCCGGTAAGTTATAAATCAAAACAAAGCCATGTAAACAAGTATCGATACATCAATCGGCACACTCAAACGATATGTTTGCGAAACATACGTGCTCACGATACATCGATAACAGTGACTGCGATGTGTAAAAATAATATGTACAGCAAATAATTGATTTAAAATGCATAAAGTATTACTAAAGCCATAGGAAATAAATAAATTAATGAAAAGTAAAAGACAATAATTATTTAGATTTTTTATGAATTAAGTCTACATCCCTCGCAGCTAAAATGCCGCGTGAGTTCGCAATGTTGCACTCGGAGTGGAACCAGTATTGCGATTTTTCAGCTCCGCCAGCGAACCACTAAACACCCATACACTAGCGTACACACACTCATAACACAGAAGCTGAGGCACACGTAAATTACATTTTGCTTTAAACAAATAAAAATACGCATAAATACAAACAAATCGAATTGCGGCATTTATCGATAAAGTGATGGACTTTTAAACCAAAAACAAGACAATGTGCTAGCACTGGTGTACATGTGTTTGTGCAATTTGGTTTTGGCCTACCTTTTTGCCTTTGCTTTTCGGCCCAAAACAAGTAATTTGCAAAAAAAAAAAAAAGAGTCGCAACGAATCTGCAATGCGCTGCACCTGAGTAAGGAGCGACAGAGACGGAGCATATAAGGAGGTACAATATATGAATGTGTGTGTGTGTAAATCACTAACAAAGACTAACAATTGCAATTAACCATAACATATGCGCCGCATTAAATCCATCCAAATCATTGTACATAAACAAGAAGAAAAAAAAACAAACAAACAAACATTCATTGATACACAAAGACCGCGTGTTTGTCGCGTAGCGCCCTGAAGCGCAGCAGCAGCAGCCAAGCAGCGTTAGCGGCAGCGCAACGCAGCAGCAGCAGCAGCACCAAAAACCAGGGACAGGCATGCAAAACAACGCCGACTGTCGATAATTTATCGACTGTCTGCGTTTATCGCGCAAGGACCGCTTGCTGATAACTTTTGCAAGTGGGTGGATGTGGCTGTCGCTGTGTGCGGCTCTCTCTGTGTATGTGTGTGTGTGTGATTTGGTGTGAAAAAAGTGCGTGTGTTAAATTGTTTATACTTGAAATAGATAAAAGGCCTGCAATAAATCATTTTGCATAACAAAATTCATGTGTTCGTTGCCCATGTAAACAAATGGGCGTCAGGACCTAGCAATAAATGCCGTATGGCTCTATAGACACTGCCAGATTTTTCCCCTCCATTTCGAAACGGTGTGAATCCTTTTTCCTTCTTTACGCAAACAACATTCGTGTATGTGTGTGTGTGTGTGTGAATTCATCTAGATTGGTTCTAGATGGTTCAACGTCTGTATTGTCAGTTAGTTAACTATTAACCTACCAGCATGTCAAATAACAATCATCCGCATGGGCATTTAAGTCAAGCGGCACAGAATCCCTCATGGAATCCCCTGCAAGTAAGTATCATTGCCTGTCTGTGTCCATATATCCAAAGATGGGCTGAATAAACGAATCCTCTGCAGATACCATCGTATATACCGCGACAACCGCAATTGGCGCACATGTCGAATGAACGGCCCATGGTGCGGTCGCCTTTGGCCTGGCATGCGCCCACACAGCCGCCGCCGCCGTCAGATGCGATTTATAATTTTATGTCGGCCAATCATAAAAACGTAATTAGTCTAGTTCAACATTAATCTTTATGTTTCGATTGCGTTTCTTTTTGCCAGATTTGAATATACATACATACATACATACATACATATATATATATAGTTATAATCTTTGGCATGCACTGCTCCAGTTCCCAGTAGTTGAATCCCATATACGTATATTCCCAGTTTGTTTCGCTCGCCTCTCTATCGCTCGATCGCCATTAATAATTTCTAATTTGCATTGCTTTGTAGCTGTGTGTGATTTGTGTTATCTTTTAACTCGTATCTAATCGAATTTTGAATTATGTCTTTGTGCAGCTGGATCATCATCATCAAATGAATCCTTTGCTGGCGCCGCCATACACTGGAACATTGCCTTTTGATTCAATGGATCTGTCGCTGCAATCCAGTCGCAGCGCTGCGCCGACACTAAATAAGTCTGTGCAACAACAACAGCAACAGCAGCAGCAGCAACAACAACAACAATCGCAGCAACAGTCGCATTTGCATGCAGCTCCCAATTACCCACCGATGTAAGCATTTGGCATATTAGAAATATCTACAAATCTTTCATTTTCCAATTTAGCTCTGACTAATTTTTGCCTTTTGTGTTTTATCTGTACTCAAATGTACACACACAGTCACAACCTTACTACAAATCCGCCCGCAGGCGCACAGCAAGGACATCTGTCGGGACATTTACCAGCAACAGCGTCGCCTGCAGCAGCTGCCGCCAGCAAATATCTGAATGCCAATGGCACTGGTGGAGCAGCTGACTGTGAGTCGTTGTTGCCACAGCCGCCGAGTACCCCGCCCAATAATAATAACAACAACAACAACAATAATAATAATAATAATCATAACAGCAGCAACAGTGGCAGCAGCGGCGGCAATGGCAACAACAGCAGCAGCAACAGCAACAACAATGTGCCGCCGTCGCATTATATGCAAAATCGTGATGAGAACTTCAAGTTGACGCACCTGAAGAACATGCAAAAGGCCACTGAGTTGAGCAGCAAGGAATGTGGCTATGCGCCTGGAGCAGCAGCAGTTACTGCCAAATTGGTGGCACACAATATGCAGCAACAGCAGCAGCAACAGCAACATGCCAAGAAACGTAAGTTGTTATTTTATCCGGCATATAAAATAATTTTGTTAATCATGTCTTTTATTTTATAGCCTCGCCCTTGCGTAATTATCATCATCAACACCAGCATCAGCAACAGCAACAACAATCTCCACAGCAGCAGCAACATCAGCAGCCGTACAATATGAAATATAATGGGCCACAGACCCCGCCTACGCCACAGTCACCACTGGACTACAATCAGTTGCATCTGCATCATCCGCTGCATCCAAGTGTGGGCAACTATTTGCCACAGCATCAGCATATGCAACAGGAGCAACAAGCGTCGCAACACCAGCAGCAACATTTACACTACGCACCACCACCACCGCATCATAATCAGCATCTGGCATCATCATTGTTGCCACCGCTGCCGCATATGACTAGCGCGCATTTTCAACAACAGCAACAGACGCCGCCTCAACAGCAGCAACCGGCACAACAGCAGCAACATCAACAGCAACACACGTCACAAATGCATTCCCGCAATACGCAGCAATTAACGAATCTCGACATGCCTAAACACAAGCCAGAGGAAGAGCAGACGCAACCGCAATCGCAAGCGCAGGCGCAGCCTCACGAGGAAGGGGAAGAGTCGCAAACAATTATTACGGATCTATCGACAGCAGCATCAGCATATCGCACTAACAATGCACCTACAACAGCTCAAGCAGCAGCTCCAGCATCAGGTCCAGCTGCAGCAGCAGCAACAGCAGCACCAGGGACGCCCCTTACTGACGAGAAACAGCTACTGGCCGAAGCTCCCGAATCGCCCTACATGACCACATCGAACGAAGAGTCGCTGGAGTCGAACAGCAACAGCAGCAACTGTCGTAAACGGCGCAAGCGTAAATCAAGTCAAGTAATGCGACTCACGCCCAACGAAAACTTGAAGCGACAGCGCACACCTAGTCCTCCAACACATACGCATGCGCACACAAACACCAATAGCTGCAGTCCAAAGCATTCCCCTAAGAATGGAGACGATGTGGGAGACTTTCAGCCATTTGGCATGCAAAGAGAGCAGCAACAGAAACCGCTAGAGAATGGACGCGCTGTGTCGCCGCCAACAGCATCTGCTATGGACAACAGCAACAGCTCCACACAGTACAACGACAATGATAATCCCAAGACAAAGAAACAGCGCCAGGCTCTGCTGCAGCGTAATCTGACAGAGCAGCAGTTGCAGATACAGCGTCGCCAGAATGATGACGAGTCGTCGGAATTGCCTGGCACAAAATCAAGCGAAATAACTGAAAGCAAAATGCCACCGCCCAGCCCGCAGAGCAACAGCAGCAGTAGCAGCTCTAGCAGCTCCAGTGCAGGCACACGTAGCAGCCGCAGCAGTCGAGCTGTCAGTGAAACTCCTCAGACCAAAGAGACTGAACAGGAGCAGCAGCAGCAACAGCAGGAACAGGAACAGGAACAGCATCTGGATAATAACAAGGCAATAACTGACACACCTGCTTCGCCGGCGCTTGTGGAACAGGGCAACATCGATGCTAAGCCAGCCGTGAGCGTGCACGATGATGAAGACGAAGTGGAGGAAACAACAACAACTACAGCAACAGCCGTTGCGGCCAAACAATCGCCGCCAGCTATAACAGAGCCCACTGCTACGGCAGCAACACCCAATTTAGTTGCAGCCAGTTCGGATGAAGTGGAGGATAAACTGGAGCAAATGTTTGCCGGTATCGAGGATGAGCCAGCCAATGAAACAACACAAATACAGCCGGACTTGAACGCTCAGTTGGTGCTCGATCCTGCTGTAACTGCACAGCCACCAAGGCCGCAGTCTCGTGCCATGCCCGAAGAGAAACCAGCAGCATTGTCCGAGCTGCGACCTGTGGCCACCAAGGCAGCTATGAAATCAACACTGCCGAGTCCCAGGCATAGTCCTCCGCCAACGAAAGAGTTGCCAGCTAAGGAACAGACAACAACAACAGCAGCATCAGAACCAGTGGCAGCGACTCCCACAAACAAAACTGTGCCACGCACACCACCAACACGCTCCATGCCACCGCGTCGGCTGTCAATGGGCATGGATCCATCGCTGCTACGCATCACGTTTGAAGAGCAAATGAAGCCTAAAAAGACTCCCGGACGCAAGAAGCAACAACAACAGCAGCAGCAAACGGTGCAGCCATCATTGCCTCAACCGCCAGTTGCAGCTGCAGTTCCAACTCCACCTCAGTCGCAAATAGAGACAGTCCATTTGGATAGTGACGATGATGACAAGCCAAGCACCTCGGCTGCAGCGGTTGCAGCTTTAGCGGCACGTAAACTCAGTGAGGCGGCTGCCGCCACTGCTGCTGCTGCTGCCGCTGCTGCTGCGGCTACTGCTGCGGCTTCAACCGTAAAAACAGTCAGTCCCAAAGTGAACAGCAACGCCAATAACAAGAAGAAGAAAGCCACCGCTGCCAAAGGCAAGAAGCCAACGGGGAAGAATGCAACTAAACAGAATGGCAAGAAGGGAGCTGGCGGTCGCAAACCTTTCAGCACAGATGAGGACAGCACACCAGCACCTATACGTGATACAGCACCTGGTGCTGGTGTCGATCTCAGGTTTAAATCACCGTTCATACTGATCAAACCAGATGGTAGCATTAGCATAAAGAACACTCACAACGCAGAGGATGTCAACGAGAAGCAGACGAAGAAGAAGCCCACAAAGGCGCCGCATGAGCGCAAGAATCTACGAGGCATGCACAGCTCAACGTTGAGCAATCGCTATGATGCAGACACCACCGATTCCAGTTGGATTTGTGTATTCTGCAAGCGTGGACCACACAAACTGGGACTGGGCGATCTGTTTGGTCCATATCTGGTCTCCATCGACTGTGAGGAATATCGTGCTGCCTTGCTGGTGACCCCAATGGGTGCCCTTGCCCCAGCAGGTGCTCAGGATATCGATGGTTTGTTTGTGAGCAAGCGGAAGCGGGCTGATATGATCAAGTTGCAGGCACGTAATCTACCCGTAGTGCCAGCTACATTGGCCAACATTATGCAAGCGCCCAAGATAACAATGGTAAGTCGAATGCTCAGTAAACCCAATCCCGAATCTCATTAATCGACTTCTACAACTCCTGCAGCACAAGCGTAAACGCAAACAGACCCATGAGAGCGTCAATTCCTGCAGTGATGATCAGAATGAATCGCAGTGCTCCTCCCAGGACCCGCTCGACTGCAGCCACGAGACCAAGTTCGTTGAAACATTTCGTGGCATGTCAAAGACCTCGGAGCATTGCTATGAGATATGGTTGCACGAGGATTGCGCTGTCTGGGCCAATGATATCCAACTGATCGGCGCACATGTGAATGGTTTAGATGCGGCTGTCTGGGACAGTACGCGCTATCAATGCGTGCACTGTGCACAGCCTGGCGCCAACATTTGTTGTTTCGAGCGCACCTGCAAGGCCGCAGCGCATGTGCCTTGCGGGCGTGAGGCGAATTGGAGCCTAAGCGAACAAGAACGTAAAGTATTCTGTGAGCTGCATACACCACAGCGGATCGTAGCACTGACCAGCGGCAACAGCATAGGCCTAGGCGTGGTAGCAGGCAGTATGGAAACAACAGCCCCTGGTGGAGGATCCGTAGAAGCGGGGACGTCTTCAGTGACAGCTGCAGCGGCGCCACCTGTGCTAAATGTATATTCGCTTCCCTGAGTACGCGTGCGTGTGCAGAAATGTCGTCTGGTCGTGAATCTTTAATGCTGCACGGTATCAGTGGCCTGTACATAGTGAATGCCGAGTGCAAGTAGATAGCGTAGAGAGAGGAATAGCCATTAGCGGATTGCATAAAACACAACACACAACATACATAAAATGAGACTTAATACAGATCTGCCTGATACCAATATATAATCCTTTTTATTATAAACTTATGTATAAAAAAAGAAGCTGCTGTAAATTTGATGAGAGCGCTAGAATTGGCGATAGTTTTTATACATTTAAGTTCTTTTATATATACATTTTAATTTACATTGTTAATATTATGCCTAAGTTTAAGTAAATAGAATATATTTTAATTTATTAATTTTAGTACTTACTGTAGTACCTTTTTAGTTGTATTTCATTTAGTTTAGTAAGCTAATTCGATTTTACACTCGATGAAAAAAAGAAAAAACAAACATTTTTCACATTCTCCCGACATGATTTTGTGCTGTTTTCTTTCGTGTTAATTTTATTGTCATATGCATCTATGCCAATTAATAGTTTAGTTGAATTATTGTGTGTATAAACAAATACTCCATGCCATACCGTTTAATTATTAATTAATCTAATGATAATTATAATTATAATCATTACTATAATTATTAATTATGATATATGCATCGTGCTAAGCATCTTAAAGTAAATAGAAAATGTTTGACACCAATAACAAAACGAAACGCAAACGAAGAAAATGCATAGAAGAAGCAAGAGAGAAACGATAGGAGGAGAAGGAAAGCTAAAGAAACAAAACATTCGATAACTATTCAAAATGGAATTATTGTAAAACAATATATGATAAATTGCAAATAATTATAAATACGATAAATATTAAAACAACAACCATATTGTATTTGTATTGTATTGTATTCACCTTTGACTATAAGACAAAAACAAAACTTAATTCTAAACACACTTGAAAAAGCAAACAAAACAATAAAATTTAATCTCACAAAATTTAAAAGAAAAAATATATATATTAATAATCAAGGAACGGTGAAGGAAGAAAGAATGAATAGCAGAATAGAAAGGATTAAAAGCTTGAAGTGGACGCTTTTCAGAGGATTTTATAAAATAAAAAATATCCAACAGTATGGACTGGCCCGAGAGCAGGGACCCTGTGTTTAGTATTTTCGGAACAGAATAGTATTTTTGGGCAGTATGATATTTTTGGAGCAGAATCGTATTTTCTGTTTGAAATGGTTTTTCAGAGCAGTATAGTATTTTCGGTGCTGTACAATCGATTTCGATAGTTAACATCGATAATTGATATCGTGGATCGATAATCAATAGCAGTAATCGATAAAAAAAGTAGATGTGTAATGTAATTTTGGATATATGTTCCAAAGCACAACTTTCTAACTTCAAAATTTCGCCTTGTAATCTAATTTTAAGGGGTCTAAAATAGCAAAATCAACAATCGATAAAAATTTTTGGCAATTGATTTTGTGCCTGGAAATGAAGAACCCAAGCATTCGTTGAACATTTCGTTGTCGTTTTTATTCAATTTAATAAACATAAATAAATAAACGCACAATAGGAGCAAAAGAAAAACACATGATATATGAAATGAGCTCTAGTTTAAAATACATATACATATATATTTTACAATTGCATTAGCTTAACTTAAGTTCATAAATAATATAACTTAACACGCCTAGTAGTAATCTCAATCGCATACGATCCATATTCTGCCTAATCTCTCTCTTTTCTATCTCTAATAACGACGCTGTCGCAGGCGCCTCAGATGCGTTATGTCATTGGGTAGACGGCCCACGCTGCTCTGTGGCACCTGGTATGAGGTGCGACCCGAGTAGAAGGCCGTTGCCTGTCCCTGATCCATGCCAGATCCGTTCTTGCTGTTGCTATTGTCGGACAACTCCAGATCACTCACTTTGACGTCGCTGCGCTTTTGCGCCACTTGCAGTGTAGGTGCTGGTATCAATCCGTTGGCCAATGCGGGCAGTTGTACATTCAGATGATCTGCCTGGCCACCACGTGCCACAGTAATGTGTGAGGATTTGCCAGCAGCTGCTATGGCCAGTGGAGGGAAGAGCGGCAGATGTTGCTGCTGTTGCTGGTAGGGTACAAATATGTTGGGTGTGAGATATGGTTGTTGTATCGATTGTATGGATGGGCGTTGCGACTGGTGGGGTTGCTGCTGTTGGAAGTGTTGATGCTGTTGCTGGTGCTGTTGTTGTTGTTGCTGTTGTTGGTAGGGATGTTGCTGATATTGTGTTTGATAACTAACTTGTTGATGCTGCTGTTGTGGTTGCTGTTGATGATGTTGCTGCTGGACTGCTTGGAAATGTTGCGGCGGCTGTGGTATGTATTGTTGCTGCGGTGTCTGATACTGCTGCTGCTGTTGCGGGACTTGCTGGTACTGTTGCGTTATGTAGTTCAATTGCTGATGCTGCTGTTGCTGCTGTGGCTTTTGTGGCTGTGGCGGCAGATATTGCTGCTGTTGTTGCTTATGATGTTGCTGCTGCAAATGTTGTTGCTGTTGTTGTTGCATGGTTGTCGGTATGGCATTGTTGCTGCTGCCAAATTTCGTACTCAGAAAATCATTTAATGCAACGTATGAGTTCGATTGACTCTCCTTTGGTTGAGGTTGATTGATCAGCGAGGAGATAATGTTGCTGGCGGAATTAGGAACAATGCGCTGTCCTTCGGCACGGGCAATAACAATACCAGGTGGCGTCGGCAATGATGGTAGTAATGCTGGCTGTTGTAGTTGAGGTAGTTGATGGTGACGTTGCTGGGGCTGCTGTTGTTGTCGCTGCTGTTGCTGGCGCTGCTGTTGCTGGCGCTGCTGTTGTGGTTGATGCTGCTGTGGCTGAGTCTGTTGCTGGGGTTGCTGGGGTCGCTGTTGCTGCTGATGCCGCTGCTGTGGCTGTGATTGGGTACGCTGTGGACGCTGAGGAATTGTCAGGCTAGCCAGAGCTAAAAATAAGTACAATAATCATTAAAAATTCACAAATTCATGTTGTTGTTGTGCTTACCTGGTGCTGCTGCTGCTGCTGGCTTTGGATAACTGTAGCTGTTACTGTTGCTAGATGCTGCTGCTGTTGTTGTTGTGACTGGCTTCGATATGCGCTGTGAATGAGATATGCTGGAGGCAGAGCCACGCTGTGGATGGCTGCTCTTGAAATTCTGTAAAATGGTTTCATCAACAATAGCGCGGGTTAGTTTATCAAAGGGCAGGAAGGCAGAGGATGTGGTGGTGGTGGTGGTGGAAGAGGAAGAAGATGTGGAAGAGACGGAAGATGAAGGAGCAAGGCTTAAAGTGTGGCTTTGTGTTGGCTGTTGTTGTTGTGGCAGCTGTTGCTGCTCTTCTTGTTGATGTTGTTGTGGTGTCAATGCTGTTATGGGTGTGTTGTAGTGGTGTGTGTTGGGTGCATGCAGTGGCGCAGGTGTATAACTGTAACCGGACGCTATGGCTGAGATCTGCTGCGACAGAGTGGACAGCGCTGCTGCTGCTGTTGTGCGCTGTGTGGTCGTTGTCGTGCTGCGCGGTGTTGTTGTCGTTGTGGCGCGTGTACGTTGCTGCGGTGCTTGTGTTCGATAGCTTGAATGACGATTGCGACCACGCTGTGCGCTCTGTGTGGGATTAACAGTGGCTCTGCTAGTCGTGCTGCTGCTGCTGCTGCGTGTTGCTGGCGTGTAAACGCGATTGCCGCGCGATACCTGGAACCGCTGCAGGTTGCTCTGCACGCTGTCCCAGCTGGCGCTCTGCTGTCCAGTTTCTTTGTCAATGTTGCGCACAGAGAGTCGTTTATTCGGTCCAAGCTCAGCGCCAGCACGCACATGCGACAATGGTGTTGCTGTGGTGCTCGTGATGGAGCCGCTTGTTGTTGCTGTGGCAGGCGGAGGTGCTGCTGCGGTGCTGCTAGTCGTTGTAGGCTTTGTGGCCAGCGATAAACGGGACAATCGCACGCGACTTGCTGCCAATCGCTCCAAGTAGCTGCGCGTGGGCGTGGTGGAACGATGTGTGGTTGTTGTAGCGGCTGTGGTGCTACTGCTACGAGCTGTTGGCAACGGCGGCAACTGTCGTCGCAGTGTGTTGCCACCAACTCGCTTGTGGACAAAGCGTCTGTAGCCACGTATACGCTCCTGTGTGCTGCTAATCTCTGTCACTGTTTCCGTTGAGGTGCTCATCGCTGGTGTGGTTCTGATGGTGCTGGTGCTAGTGGTGGTAGCTCTGCCCTGATGCAATCTGTTGCTGTGCAACGCTGACTCTTCATCGTGTGAGGTCTGTTTGACGCCAGCCAGTAGCAACTTCTCGGCCTCGAGATGTACATCCGATTTTTCAGCCACTTTGGCATCTAGTGTTACATCTAGTGGTGCAGCAACTGATTGCAGCTGTTCAGCCAGTGGATGACTGGCAATGAGTGCTGCAGCTTGGCCAATAGATTCAATAACAGGCTCCTCATTGTTGTAGTTAGCAACAACAGCGGGAGCAGCTGTGGTGGCAAATGTGGTGCTGGCTGTGGTGGGTATTGGCGCCGTTTCAGCGGTGCTTGTGGTTGTCTCATCGTATTCGTACGCTGGCGGCAATGTGGGTGCTATTAACAAAGCACCAATGTCGTCAACAATAGCTGCTGCGGTTGTGGTGCTTGTGGCGGTCGTGGTGCTGGTGGTTTTATCATTATTGAATTTGAGCTTGTGTTCAGTGTCTTTATGAGCATCAATGGGTATCTCATTGGGCTTCAGTGTTGCGTTTGAGTTTGAGTATTGCGTATTGAGTTTTGAGTTTTGAGTTTGTGTGGTTGGTGATGTTTTTTTTTGTTTATGATGAGCGTAATAGTTGTAGGCGATAGTATTTGATAGATAGAGTAGCAATAGATGTCGAGTTGTAGTAGACATTTAAGAGAGAGAGGAAGATTGAGAGAGAAAGTGAGACAGAGTTGAGTGAAAGCAGTAGCTAGTAGTTACATTTACTTAAATTCAAACATAAAGCAACTAAAAAATAATAGAATTATGGTTTAGTATGAGTTATAGCAGTGATAGTATATGATACATTCCAAACACTATGAAAATATTACACAACAGGAACTATCGATATTCATTATCGATACTCACTTGGTCGCAATATCATGATCGCAGTTCGATATCGTGTTATTGGCGGCAACCGTACATACCATCAAAAATATCAATACTATCGCATGCTTATACTGTAGTTATGGTTGTCCATTATATTTACCGTAAATCTGACTGTGCCCGGCGTCAGTTTGGGTTTATTGTACACATACGCTGATGACGTCGATTTGCCCGCTTCCTTCTCGCTGTTGCTGCTCATGGCGAAGCCGCGACTGAGGAATCGGAATGGTTGCTTCACTTTTGGCGGTGCCATGGACTGATAGCCAGAGACACTGGGATCCAAATCGGTGGACACTTCCTCCAGCAGATTATTGATGTTCGAAACCAAATCAAGCTGCGTGGCCTCTTCCTTGGTATTGCGTATTTGCTTAATGTAGTCGGGCGCCATCTGATCATCGTTGCTGTCATCCACTTCCTCCAGACCCGCATTGACCCGTTCCGCAAAGTTCTTTTGCTTCTGGTAGTGATATTCACGTGGATATTCCGCAATGATGTGTGCATTGGTGTGATCAAATTGTATGCCCGGATCGGAGGACAACTCGCCCAAACTATTCACATAGATGTCATTCCCCTCGCCTGATGCGCCAGCAACTGGCGCCGGCAGTGGCTCACTCTTTATATCCTCACCACGTAGCACAGGTTTGCTCGATGAGATGGCAGCAGGTTGATTCAATACACCACTGGCACTGCTCAGATCTTTACTCAGCGTTTGGTGCTTGAGCTGGCCATGGGGATGAGCAGTTGCCGGCTGGCGTTGATGCTGCTGCTGCAGAGCCTTGGTTATGGTCATGGTGGGGTACTCCATCATTTGACGCACACGCTCCATCATCTGCTGTGTGTTGCCCACAGTATGCTCCTGGTTCATATCATAGAACTGCTCTGAGGAGTCGCAATCCACGTTTCTATACCAATCACAGACAAACTTCTGCTGGCTGAAGACGGTCCCATTGGGGCAGAGGAATCCAAAGCCCTGGGCGCTGCGTGCGGTGTGGGCGCAAATGCGAAACGCCTGGCAGCGGCTCTCCACATCAGCATAGTAGCCTGAAAGACAGGAATATAAGTGAGCCTGGACAGTAGGGCATGCTTGGGCATATTCTTACCTTCGTGGCGACCCTTGCATATGAAGCTGGTCTTGGGCACTTCGCTCAGTATGGGATAATCGACGCCTGGCTCGCCGGGTATGGTATGTCGCAGGTCATACTGCTGATCCGTATACTCATTCGCTTTGTCCGCATCCTCAAAGTTGCCCTGGGCGCTGGCCGTGCACAGTAGCAGCGGCTGCAGCAGCAACGGGAGGGCCAATAACAATCGTAATCCTAATCGTAACCGGGGCATGCTGAAAGCAAACGATAAACTATATAGTATGTATATGTGTATAGTATGTAAATTGCACGCTTACAAAATAATGATTTCATTATGCATTAGGCTGATTGATAAATTATGAATCAATAAACATTCATTGATTAAAATGAACATGCTGTTGAAAACATTTGAATATTAAACGGCCTGCCCCAATCGAGACGACGTAAGAGCCCAACCGGCCGCTTCATTTGCATAAAACACGGTCAAAACCAATAATACCAACAACATAGACACACGAGCAACAACCACATTGAGGCGTGCCCATTTTTATTTTCTTATATATTATCTTTGATCGGATCACACGTAACCAAATCGAGCGCATCTTAACTGTGTTCCGCACTGATTTATTAAATCAAAACAAATACCAAAATCAGCAGAGTATCTGTATGTGAGTGTGTGTACAAACACTTGGTGTGGGCCGCACATTCCCATCGAATGCGATTCATCAGTTAGCCGTATATATATATGTGTACATACCATAGTTAGCACAGACGACACTCAATGAGACATGACATAAAAATGTAGCATCTTATCGCTCTCACAACCTGTACAACAATAAAAGGAAACTCACTGACAATCGACCATCGTCTCAAGATGACCTTCAAATAACTGAAATAATTTCCGTTTGATCTACATATTTCATAACTATTTTATTGTCTGGCATACGTAAGCGTAACGGATGCCGAACAGATTAATATTACGATAGGAAATACCAGTTCAAAAGTCTGTTGACAAATATCAAAGATCTTTAAATGAATTCACGAATTAAATTATACAACAGTAGGGACCGTGTTCGACAGTAGAGTAACCTATGAGTACACTTTATGTTATAGTTGAATAATTGCAAAGCTATATAGTTCTTTGGAGCAATAATTAGTAATATGGTAATTTCATTTTACCATTTTCAGATTTCGTTGCTTTCTACTCGCTCTTTTAATTTAGAATTTCGTTTACAGCACTTAAAACACGCGTGACCGACTAAAGCAGCCCACTAACTGAGAGCCCTCTCTGCAGAAAAGAGAGAGCGGGCCTAACACACTGCGCATCTTAGAAATAAACTCTCAGGCTTATCGGTGCATAGACACAATGCGCTCAATGAATAAGTGAGCAACCGAACCAAATCGGTGGACTATGCACTCAAAGTGTAGGAGAGCGCGAGCACATAGAACATAGAGAAAGACAGAGACCAAAACTGAGAGAGAGCAACGAAACGTTCGTGTGAAGACGAATGGGCGCAAGCGCGACTATTTAATCAACGGGACTATCGTATGATAGCCGTATATATACAGGAGTGGTCAAAAGTATTTACACAACGAACATTTTTCTGCATGCCTTTCAATCGGAGCTTCGTGTTGTTGTTGTGGGAGGTGATACGATACTAATTGTATCATACATAAAATATTTTGTTTTAAGTTAATATTAAACATAAATAAAATACACAATTGTGTGTAAATAATTTTGACTCAAAAAAAAATGTGTGTAAATACTGATAAGCATCAGTTCAATCGCTTCTCTTTTGCGCACCTGAACAGTTATTATTTTCATTCCTCTTTCGTGTGATTGTGCATAGATCAAACAATGCAAAAACAACAATTTTTTTCGTTTCACCTCCCACAACAACAACTCGAAGCTACGATTTTGTTGTGTAAATACTTTTGACTACCCCTGTATGTATGTATTTATTATTGCATCGTTTTGTATTGTGACAAATGTTAAATATATTCCAAATTCAAATTCTAAATTTATTTTAAACTTTTATAAAACCAAAATAAGATTAAATTATTACAATACTATATATAAGTATATATATATATATATATTAAATAATATATTCACAGCTTTCATTAATCATATGGGCAAAATTGATGAGCTGAGTTATGAATATCATATTAGAATGCGTCTTATAGCCGTTTTATCATGCTTAAAGTCAAATGATCGGTGCTACCTAAAGCAAAACAAACTCTCTGTCTAAGGTCAAGTGATTGACAGCTCATTATATAGTGTTTTTTATTTATATTGTATTTTGTTTGTTTGTTGGTTTGTTTGTCTTTCTTTTCTTTAAATGATGTGTGTAGTCTAGACAATGATGGAGTTATTATTGCTTTATGCGAGCGATTCATTGACAACTTTTAAGATTGGCATACCAATAATGCTAGGGGGCATTACCGAAAGATCATGTCATAAGAAAACTTGCCAAAATTTATACCAAGCTGAAGACTTTTTATTTTGTGCAACTTTTTTCAAGTGTTTACCATGAAAATTGCCCGCAATTGACAATTGACTATTGAATATTGAACATTGAATATTGATTATTGGTTATTGTATTGTGGATATTGTGTAAGGAAGCCGCTGAAAAAAAAAAAAAACAAAAAACAAACTATTCGAAATCAAATGGACGCAGCTCTTCTGAATTGAGGCGCACAGTGGGCCATTGTGCATATATCATGTCATTTGAGGTGGGTGAAATGAAACTGAACAACTGTGCAGTGGTGGACAATACAAAGCAAACAGTAAATAAATGTTGTATAAATAAATATCAAAACACTATATATTATCGTACAACAGTAGTTCCAAACAATTTGCCAAATCGAACAAAAAAAGAGCAATCAATTTTTTTGTGTGTCTTTTTGTTTGCAAAGCGAAAAAAAAAACTGAAAAAAAAATTGAAGAAAAAGCGCAAAAAATCCAAATCAGTTGCAGCATTTCGGCATTTAATTATTTTCCAATTTTAACTGTCTATCTCTGTGTCTGAGTCTGTATATCGACGATAACTTAATCGATTATATAAGTTGTTGAAACGATGATGTAAAAATTATTCAATATGATATGCTAAAGTGATGCAAATCTCATTTAATGACAAAACGTTTAGATCGGGGGCGTGCCGTAGCCTCTAATGGAGCATTTCCATTCGATCGTTGGGTTTATTACAAATAAAACTAAATACAATGATTATAATTCCAAGCCAAGTCAATAACCCTCGCGTATGTCAATAAACTGTAAATCAACCAGTTCTAGATACTCATTTATGTATACATAAGTTTAGGTCCCAAGTCTTATAATGACTATCTCAGCGGCATCTAATTGTATTTTAATGACTCGCCATGAAACATCCCAAAAAAAAAAAAAAAAAAAAAAATGCCAAAGCCATCAATACTCAACTACGGCTAACAGACTCTAGACAAGACTTTAAAATTTAAATTTAAATTTAAATTACAATTACAATGAGTACAATTAGATTAATAATTACATTATGCAAATGCATTTTCGAATATTTCGATTCGATGTGAACTCGAGGCTAGTGGGCAAAATGTAACGAATGATTAACACACATTCGACGCATTCAGGGTCAATATCAAGAGCAGATTTTGGTATAAACAATGGCAGCAGTACTTGAACCTGACAATGAGGAAGCATTCCCCAAGTATTCGACGAGTTTCTTTTAGCCGCATCATGTTGATGTCGATCATATTTTGTACATTGTTTTGACTGCAAATGCTGCCTTTGTTACTACTCATTGTTTTCAATGATCCATCAACAAAAAAAAAAAAAACGAGAAAAATAACAAAATATAATAGAAAAACATCGACATAGTAGACATAGTTGAAGAAGATACGCTGGCATTATAGATAGCAAAAGCTAGAGATAACAGTTCGCCTCTATGAAAGTGAATGGCCCAGACTCATTAAATCATTTTGAATGATTTCTTGAACTTCAAACTGACAAATTAAAATGTTTTTGGTTTTGATTTTGTTTGGGGTTATGGGTTTGCTCTTGGTTTTCGTTATGGTATTAGATTTTCTTGAATTTGATTTCACGCTGTAATCGCATCAATTCCGCATTGTGTAATCTGTAATTATTATAATACTAAGCTCACCGAGAATACTCGCATTGTTAATCATTTAATCATTTGTCTGCGTTCTCTTCTTGGGTGCCAATAAATTAGAAGCACGTTTTTTCTCTTCTTTGTTTAAACCCAAGCCATAAACCATAAATCTTCAATGATATCATATGGTTGGAGTCAATTATTTTGCATCAGCTGGAACTGGTTTCGCTTTACTCTAGAATTTAATTATAGCAATCTAATTATGATGCGAATAAAATAACAAAATTATAACCAAGAGAAATCCACTTGAGATTCATCATATTAGAAATATTTCTATGCTATATATAGTCCAAAGAGGATGAGAAAAAGGATCTTTGCTCTACACACTTGAGCATGTCGTGTACGACATCAATCTAAAATAAACATTCGAAAACATTCACAAAAGCACTCATACCGCCAAAGGGGATTTTCTCACACACATTTGTTTATATTTCAGTGCCGGCATTTTGACTGGATTCTGGCGAATCTGCCCCCAAATGGCTGTCATTATGGCTGTCATCTCACGTTAATTGAGTGCGTAATACAAGCTGAGAATGTGGCCCACTTCATTATTCAATTGTGCTGATCGCATTGTCAATGACTCTATTCGAAGTATTATCATTTCTTGAGTCTATATCCGCATTGCCAGCAAGTGCTAAGCCGCAGCATGACTAATTGCAAATTGGTCGAACATTAAAGTTTGTAAAGTTAGAGCATTACTAATATGAAATCTATAGGAAGTAGCATTGAAGTTTAAATACTGTAACTTAAACTATACTTAAATGAACATATAAAA
Source organism: Sphaerogastrella javana (assembly GCA_037040025.1). Classification (NCBI taxonomy): domain Eukaryota; kingdom Metazoa; phylum Arthropoda; class Insecta; order Diptera; family Drosophilidae; genus Sphaerogastrella; species Sphaerogastrella javana. The sequence continues at coordinate 5,680 of JBANCZ010000282.1, read as the reverse complement.
AATTACTACACATATATAAGACCCTGTGTTTCAAACAGAAAAGGGTCTTTTTAATTTGTTTTAAACTGCAAGTAATTAAAAAAATAAATCAATTTTATTTAAAATCTTCCTATAGTCAAAAATAGGATCTGTTGCCTGAAATATGATAGAGAATAGTACATAATATCTGCAGTTCTCTAAGACACATAAAATAAATATATATAAAAAAAAATTGGATTAATTAGTACTTAATTTTGCGCATGAAATTTATGTTAAATGTGGCTCTCAAAGTCCATGAGAATGTGAATAAACCAGGCGTATCAGGTTATTGAAACCCTGCTCTCCATTCTCAAGTCATCGACCTGACGAAATTTGCAAACTCTGCACGCAAAGTGTGGGAGAGCATAATAGAGTATAACATAGATCGAATGAATGGGAAAGAGGGAGAGCGACTGAAACTAAAAGAGAACAGCTGCGGAGTCTTATATCGTTCTTATCAGTATCACAAGATCGCCAACACAATAAACGGGTCTATCGTATGAGAGTAAGAATGTATGTAAGTGTATCGATCGATGCACTTTTACAATAACATATAATATGCTGACCTTCTTTATACTATACACATATTTTGCTAACATTTTAGACAGTGGGTATTCAAGTAGGTGAGTAAAACGACGAATGAGTTTAAACTCGAATAAAAAGGGTGCATAATTGAGTTTAGAATATCAAACAGGGCGTATAGTAATAAATATATGTAAAGTATAATATTTTATATTGCATAATATAATATATTTACATCAATATTGAAAAATACATTATTCATTATTCCCAGGGGAAAGAGGGAAATTTACACAAATTAGTTATGCTAGCACATTAAACAGATTAAAGTTCCGTTTAATATTTAAAGTTTAAGTTAAAAAACTTCTTTCATTTGCATTCCATATAATTATACAAAATGATAAACAATAAACAATATCTAAAAGTTTAAACAGTTGTCAAAAATATCCTTTACTTTGCACTGAAACTTTCGAAATAAAAGTTTAATCACATAATAAAATTGTATATATTCTTTTAAGCAGTTCAATAGATGCGATTTATTAAAACGAATTGTTATTAAATCATTTGTTATTTGCTTTGCATGCACATATTTATTATTATTTACCTTCAGTTTATAAAGCAAATGTTGATATATTTTTTTAAAATAATTTCTGTTTTTGTTTTGAATTAGTTGTTTTTTGTTAATATTTTTGTATATTCGTTTAAATGAAACACTTTTAGTATAGTAACTTCACAGTTAGCCGAAGCAACACTAAAGCATTATCCTGCCAGAGGAGTATCCTTATCTATACCGTAGTCCTGCAGCTATTGAGCTGTGCAACAGGGTCAACTCGCATCGATCACGTCGATAACCGAAAAACTTAACCGTTCGAGACGCGAACTTGAACTGAACTGAACTGAAAAGCCAAAGATATCGAAATATTTGGCCAAAATGAGACGAGGCAGCACCAACAGCAACATCAACATCAACAGCAGCAGCAACAGCAACAGCACCCGAAACAGTCTTATGATATGCGTAAAAGAAGAAGATATAAAAAACAAGAAACAACTAAAATATAAAACAACAATCGATTGCGTATTATGTGAAATGATAATAAAGTTCATCATGATGATGATGATGTTGCTGTTGCTCCGGTTGGGAACCGGTGACAACCTGCTGCTGCTGTTGCTGCTGTTGCTGTTGATGTTGCTGGTGTTGGTGTTGCTGCTGTTGCTGTTGCTGTTTCTTCGGCTGCAACATATCTGAAATAAATGCATTTTTCGGCCCTTTGGCATGCGGGAAATGGCAGCAGTTGACTTTCATTTTCATTGGCTTCTTTCTTTCTCACGATTAAACCAAAAAAAAAAAAATATATGTTTAAAAAAAATTTTAAAAATTAAGCAAGAAGAATGCGACACATGCAAACACTTAGCCCTGCATATTATTACTGTATGTGTGTGTATTTGATTTGTTTAAATAAATAATTTATTAAGCGCGCTTTGTTTTCAAGGCTTTTTTTATGTGCTGCGCCCAAAGGGGGAGGCTGTTCCGGGGTGGGGGGCATCAACTGACAATTTCCGCATCAAAAATATATAAGATGATGCTAAGCCAAGTTTGAGTATCGTGTGACCCAAATCTAAAATATATAATTTTTATTTTATATGCTCATTTTTAGCAGCTTTATTGTTTAATTAAACTGCAAACAAAAGCTCGTGCGATCAATTAAACCAACTTAAGAGGTAATTTAACGGCTGCTTACCCTGTTTATGCTGCTTACGGCCTGCACTTGAAGCCAAAGACTTGGCCAGAAGCCAGACTTTAGCCACATATGATTAATGGTTGTAGGTGGCGTTGCTATTTACCATTTAGCGTTGGCGTTGTCATCATCATCATCATCATCATCATTATCATCGTCATCGTCATGTGTGGCAGCTCAGCTCAAAGAGAAAAAATATCCACGCATATCAAATGCAAATTATTTATGCGATTTATAGTTCTGCACCACACGATTTGGAGGCATCTCCAAACACCAAACAAAAAAAAAAAAGAAAAAAAAAATAAATATCACAAATTGCCAACAAGTATTAAACTAAAGCTAAAAAACATTTGCCCATGATCCGCTTTTGGCGCTTGTGTTTAACAAGCAACAACCAACAATAGCAACAATAATGTTGACCATGTTTTGCCTGAAACTGGGAATGCAACACAATTGAATCAACTGCGCCGCCAACTGTGCCAATAAAACATGCTTAATTTGCTAATAACGATGAGCCCAGTGTAGCCTATAAAAGTGACAACATCTAGCGCATAATTCACCAAATTCTTGAGATACTTTTGCATTTGGCTAGTTAGTATATGCTAGTTAGTATCTAAGCCAACATCGACATGTTGCTGCCGCTACACGCATGGCGTTGGCCAATGGCATTGGCAATGATGCTTCTGTTGATGCAGCTAGCGCTGGCCACATCTGAACAATCGACAAATGGGCCGATCATTGACTATAATGCTCTATTCCATTCCTATATCAAAATGGGCGATGCCATCTTTGGCGCTTGGACGCCAGAGAATTTATCCGAGGAGTTGCAAGCGTTGCAGGATGAGAATTACTAAAGACAACAGCAAACGACAATGAGATAAACAATGACAAAAACAATGATAACAACAATGAAAACACCAATGACAACAACAATTATAACAGCAACAACAATGAATTCTTTAATTTTTTAGCAACATTTTTCAAGTTATGGTTTTAAGTACATATGAATAATGAATCATTTGCAATACATGGCGTGTTAAATAAATTCAATTAATAAATGGCATTTGAATTGAGAATTGATTGAATGCGTTGTCATTAATTAAACAGAGAGCATAATTTAATTATGCACGCTTCAGTTCTCATTGCCATTATTATTGGCCATTTAGCCATTTAGCTATTTAGTTATTTAGCTATTTAGTTATTTGGCTTTTTGGCTATTTTGATTTGTTTATTTCTTTAATTTACTGCTAAGCTGTCTAAGCCTTTTGTACGCCTTATCTACAAACATGACACTTCATATGTTTTCTTTCATTCGCTAAATTTGTCTCTATTCTTCGTCGTCTCTTCTTGACAAATCCGCCGAAGCAGGCAATAAATAATGCCAACAGAACAGTTAGTTTAAGCATGATACACTGCATAGATACCCTGTGATTGCCAAGCAGAAAGTATTCCCTATAGAGAAAACACTTTGAACTTAAAGTTTCATAATTAATGTCTAGCTAAAATTCTTTTATAAATGATCTTTGAAGTAGAGAGTTCGACTAATATACCCCTTGACTTTAGCCTTTTAAAAGCATGCAATCGATGTGCTGCTATTATTATTATTATTGCTATTGTTATTGTTATTGTTATTCTGCTTGGCATCCATCAGTTCATCGCGAGACATTCGATTTTATGCAAAATATGCCGAATACTTTGCGTCTTTCGGTTATACCAGAAATAAAAATGGGTGTATATATAACTATTTAACAGTAGGGACGGTGGCCAACTATATGGAGTAGATTTTTGATGTTGTATATATAATTGATATTAATTTGCACATTGCGTTTTGTTTGAGTGCCATTAGGAGGTTCCGCCGCGTTTCCAAAAACACACAAACGCGTGCGATGGCGAGTAAAGCAGGCCGACAACTGACAACTCTGTCTGCATACAGGAGAGAGCGGGCAAAGTGCACTGCGCCTTATGCACAGGAGAGGCCTGCCAACTGCGCTTAAAGCGTGGGCGGGAGGCAGCACATAGAACATAGAACATAGAACGTAGGCCAAGTGAGAGTGAGCGACAGAAAGAGAGAGAGAGCGAAGCTGAGAGAGCATCGCAATCCCAATTGTTCCTTTTCTAACGAATGGCTCGCATGCGGACAGGTGCCAAAATGAAAGCGCAAGCGCCAATAAGAGGTGTCATCGATAATCAAAGTAATTTGGTGTTTTTTTTGAGATAAATTATCGATTCATTCTTTATTATAAAAAGAAGGTATGCTGTGTATAATGTAAAATCATTTAGAATGCCACAACAAAACTATATTCTATTATACAATCTAGAAATAATAACACCACTTATTGGAAAATAATATAAAATATTATGTTGATCGTTTAATCAACTGGTATATTTATCGATACATAAAGTGAATAGACCCGTTTGGCATTTTATACACAGAGTGTTTAAAAATAATCATTATGCAAGCACTTGTGCCATTTGATGCCACTCCCCCGCCCGCCTGCAGCTTGTTATGATATCAAAATAATAAAAATTAATGACACTGCTGATTATCGAATGGGAGATCATTGTGCAAAACAAATTCTATCAACTACATAACAAGATATTGTATTATTAATAACTAAACCGCATCTTTAAAGACCTCCTGCCTGTGTGTCTCTCTGTCTATCAATCTGTCTATTTGTCTGTCTGTCTATCTGTCTATCGGTCTGTCTATCTGCCTCTCTATCGAGTGTTTCCTTTTGTACTCAAGCAGCAACTGAGCACTTGAGATTGAAGTAATCCAATTGTTGGCACTTCACACCAGCAGCAAAGGTCTTCACGGCTATAGTTCTTCAATTCACCAGATCTTCAGCTCTTTAGGCATAATTTGTGTTCTTTTTGTAGAATTTATGATTATCCGTATGTATTTATTTTTGCATAATTCTTACCCGCGGCTAATTGTTGATTAAGTAAAATCAATGTGGGCGCTATTATTTAAAAATTTTATCGCTTCCTGCACGTGCTACATAATTATACCTCCATTGTGTATTTAAATACACTAATTATAGCCTTGCCTTTATAATTAAATTGTAGAATAAATCAATAATTCCATTCGTACACTTGGGGGTAAAAGTTGCATACCCATCATTTCCATTGCATATCAGATGATAGAACTACATTGTCTTGGCCAATTATTATATCATTATGTTGCTAATGGCAACTATTTATATAAATATTAATCATTCCATAAATGAAACAAAGAAATATATATAAAACTATTGAAGACTTGACTTCGTTTGCTTTTGTTATATTAAATGACACAATTTCTACATGATTTATTCTGTTTTATTCAGGCATTTGATAGCAACAGACCATCATAAATCAAGTGAAAATGAAAAGAGTTGTATGGGATGAATGTATATATAATATAT
>JBANCZ010000281.1:0-43391 GCA_037040025.1 Sphaerogastrella javana | reverse complement strand
CCCTAGAGCGCGCTCGGAAAAGAAAAAAGTTCAAAAAAGAAGCTCAAATAAGAGGCGCAGGAGGCGTGGCAGACCCCGCAAAGTATATATATTCTCGATCAGGAGGGGATGCGCAGCCGATTGAGCCGAAAACCCCCCTTTCCCGACCCAATTGCGCCGAATCGCGAGCGGACCAGGTCAGACGCGCCGTCGAAAGTATGCAAGGCGCCCCGTCGTATAAGCGACGTCGAACAACTTTCGAGCGAGCAGCACCACTGGGGCGCTGTAGCACACCCCCAGGTAGCGCCGAAAAGCGCTTCTTTTTGGCCAACGAGAAATTTTGAGCGTGCTCTAAGAGTATGCTGCAGTTGCAAGTGTGTGTACAAATCACAGCTGATTTTAACAGCGCGCTAACATTAAATGGCCTAACATAGCCTGGCCCGTAACATTGCTCTCTCTCTCTCAGTTCGTTTTGCCGCTGCTATCGGCATTCGCTCGAAAGAAGTCGATCGGGTCGGACGTGCGCTTGGCTTGCTCTGTGTACGTTTTTTTCTCGGTGCGCGCGCGCGCGTAATATTTTCGTTGATTGCAAAGTGTCAGTGAAATTAATAATAATTAATTGAAACTAGACAAAAAATAAAATATCCACGCTGCTGTCAGAAACGAAATCGTTATACGTATCGTTCGTTATAAGTGTCCCAGTGTGCAATTGTGATTTAATTTGTGAATTTCTCTGTGTTGTCCAAGTGCGTGAAAGAGGAGGAGGAGGCATCAAAGCGGAATTGCGAAAACAGCGAGTGCAATGCGAAATTAAAAGGCGCATAGACCGAATATCAAATACATAACAGAAGAGCAAATCAAAGAAAATTCCCGTTTTTGTGTGCAAATACAATGCAGAATACAATGCAACACGCTTTTTCAGCTGCCGTCGATGCGCAGACGCCGACGACGCCGCTGCCCGACTTTGATTTCCCGCTGCCGTGTCGCTTCTTCAAGAGTTCTTTTGCGCGTTCGCTTTCGCTGAACAGCAGCAGCAGCAACAACAACAATAATAATAACAATAACAGCAGCAGTTTTGCATTGGCATTGGCCAAGAATTCACCACAAATCGAGGTCAAGCAAACAACGGCGCTGCAACAGCTGGAACAGGAGACCGAGGCCGAGCATTTGCTGTCGCCCTGTTTAACGCCGCCGCCTGCGCTACCTGCGCGACGTCACACGGCGAACGGCGTCGGCAGCAACAACAACAATTTGACACATTTTAACACAGCGCCGGCTAATCACCATCATCACCAGCAACAACAACAACATCAACAGCGGATTCATGCCGTCGCTTGGCCAAAGCAGCAGCAGGTTCGTAGAAATTTTCATTGTCCCCTTCTGACTGCCATATCGCCATATTCCTTGGCCTCTGGCGATTATGCTGCTACTGTATCTATATGTATGCCAACTCTTTGTGTTTGTTGAAGCCTGGGACAAAGTTTAGTTTCCTTTTTGGACTGCAACAACTTGATATTTATGTCATCTTGTTTGTTGTTGCTTTGCCGTCTCTCTGCTAGTTTGTCTTGTAGCCTTGACAGCCACCTCTCCCTCTGTTTCTCTCTCTCTCTCTCTCTCTCTCTCTCTGTCTCTCTCTTTCTCTCAGTTGCACTTTTCACCACTGTTGCTGCCTTGCAACCTTGACAGGCAGCTTCCCTTTTCACCTCGCTCTTGCGCTCATGCGAACGTGGTGAGTTGGAGTCAGAGTGGGAGAGGCGAGCTGCTCAACAGCTTCTGCTGAAGTTGTCGTGCTGTGGTGAAAGAGGTGTGGAGAGAAAAGGAAAATAGGAGAGACTTCAGCTGATGCTCTGTTTGGGGTGACCATTTTTGATAAAGTCAGTGCTTGTTTGAAGGTCAGCTTGATTTATGTGCGAAACTATTTTAAATTATGCTCTGTTTATATTTATATTATTATTGTATTTACATTCATTTGTTATTAATAAACAGAAGAAGCAGAAAAAACAAAAACATAATAGAAAAAGCGAAAGGTAAAAAAAATAGTAAAGTAAACTCTATGCCACATCAAAGCAGCTATAATAGATGTCTCATATGCGAAAATAGACACAGATCATAGCAAAGCACATAATGGTGATATTCTCCTTAGTCTGAATACTTAAGTAATGAGTGTCATTATATACGGACTGGCCTATTTTAGTCGAGTTCTCACATTTTTCGACCGTGTGTTTGAAGTCACATCCGGGTCTATTAACTTCATGCAAAGTCGAAATGTGTATAGCAGGTAGAAGGATAGACCCTATATAATGTTTATGGGAAGTCCAGTCGATTGAGCCATGTCCTTCGGTCCTTTCAGAGTAACACTTCAATTAATAGGGCCGCATTGCATCTTCAGTGTTGTATATTTACTACAGTGTTGTATTTTCGGCGTATTGTTGTATTTACGAGTTTAAAGTCGATAATTCATGTCATTAATCGATAATACTATGTGTCCCCGAAAGGTAACTCTACCCAGAATATACTAAACACAGGGTCGTTGCTGTCGGGCACCGTCCCAACTGTTTGATATTCAAATTTTTGTGCGCAATTTGTGTCGCTTATTCTTGTTAGTCTGTCCGTCGATCTATCAGTCGTAATTACCATCTATTATTTTAAAACTTGGAATTCTCTGGTGCAGTGAATCTGTCGGCTCAGTTTACAATTTACAGTTTAGAGTTTAGAGTTAAGAGTTAAGAGTCCGTTGCTGTTTGGCCTAAACAAATTACGTCAATTAGCCTAAATCGACAATTTGGCTTTAGTCGTTGTAGTAGTTGTTGCCGTATAAGTCGTAATGTCTATTATGGTCATGGTCTAAAACCCATGAAATAAAGACATTTGATATGACAATCTTTGAGCTACACGCACAACTGCTCAATCTGTGCAAGTGTGTGTGGGCAACCAATAGATGGCGCCAGTTTATGGCCACTATTGGGTAATTCAATCGAAGCTGAACTTCGCTGTAATGTCAGATTAGAGTGGGGAGGGGTCTGTCATCGCACTGAGCCACTGAGCGGAATCCCCAAACCGCAACGATGCCTCGCTTGTTTTGACAGCAGCTGCCAGTTGCCACCAGCTAACATCTCAGAGCTTCCAGCTAACAGGCAACAGGCAACGATGCGGTTTTTGCCAATTGAAAGTGAAAATTTCAAGCCAATTGCAATGCAATGAACTCTTGGGCATGCCAAGGCGGCCAAGCAACTCCCTCCGCCTCCACCTACACAAGGCCGAATCCCGGTGGCTTGATTGCCTCTTGATGGTGATGGTGTGGTGGGGTGCGGGGGCAGCGAAAGCGTCGTGCTGCGTTAGAAAAATTCAAATTATGCGCCACAGTCGCAGCCATTGAAGTGTGCAACTACAACAACAGCCACTCGTGCCACAAAAGCGAATGCAATGAGTATCGAGTGACAATCATAAAAGAAATTCAAAATAATAATAAAATCCAAAACACCAACAACAACAACAGCCACAACACCAACAACAACAATAACACCAACAACCACAACAACAACAACTGCTGCTACAACAGCAACTGCAAGCGTTGGCTGCTGCTTTTACCCGTTGCATTTTTAATGGCCACAAAACTTGGCGACATTTCCTAATGAGGCAGCCTATAGCATGAAAGAGAGATAGACAGATAGAGAGAAAGAAAGAAAGACAGACAGAGACATAGACACGGCGGGATGGCGTCTAAGATATAGACAATGGACCATCAAATTGTTGCTACAAAGTACTCCGTGGCTGTTGCTAGTAATCGGAATCGTAGTCGTAATTGTAATCGTAATCGTAATCGTAATCGTAGTCGTGGTGATTTGCATTGAAGCAATCATTAAATTATTGCTTATTTGACCTTTGACTTCGCCTTCGCCTTTGCCTTTGCCTTGCGATTGCCAATGCGAATGGGGGGAAATAAATAAATTTTCCGACTTGTTGGTAGACTAAACAACCAAATTCTAACTAAAGCTAATTAACAAGAGGCGGTGGGGAGGGGGGCGCCTTTAGTTTACACAAACAACAAACAACGAGCTAGTTTATGGCCTAAATTATTAACAATTCCGCACAAAATGATTGAAGAATTTGTTTTGCTTTTGCCTCAGAGAATGGAGAAAAACTTGATTGCATTTTTAGTGGCGTTAGTCATGGCCATGAAAATAGCACAGCACACAAGGAAACTCGACTGGGGTGCAGTTAAAAAAGCTAAAGGTCAGCAGGTAAATTTAGGTAAATTTATAGTCGAACATATTTTATCTATAACATATATGATAAACACTCTCGAATATCGATTAGAAACCGGGAAATCTACTATATTTCTTAGCTCAGATCATTTGTGGCAGCCTCTGCAAATGCAAGTGCCACACTTGCCACACAAAAAAAAAAACACATCATTAAGAGCAGCAGTAAAGTCCCTAGATTATTATAAACCAAATATATATATATATATACCTATACATATAGACGGTTATCTATATATATGCTTCTATATGTTCATACACAAGCTCTGGGACTTGCAATTGAAAATGCCATGAGGCAAGCTGCAGTGCCACACATTTCCATCCATCCACATTTCCATATTCTATATTGTATATTCTATATTCCATTTGGCTCGTCAATCGTCAGTCGAGTGTATGTCAGAGCGGAGGACCGAGTGGGCGTGGCTGTAGCCGCAGGTTAAAAGGCGCAAAGAAATAAATGTGACTGTTGATTTTGCACATTTCACTCACTTCTGCTGCTGCTGCTGCTGCCGCTGCCCCTAGAGGAGGGAAAAGGGAAAAATGCGGGAAAACTCGGACAGGTCCCACACACATAAATTCATGCGAGAATTTTCTGCAGCATGCGGCAAGCGGCAAGTGTTATGTTTATTTATAGCCTGAAGTTGATGCGTCTTGCGCGAAATAACCTAATGGATATATCTTCATCTGTACATTCACATACATACATATATATATACGTATGTAAAACGGGAAAAATCGCATGAAAATGGGAGATAAATGAAAATGGGTTAACTCCTAGGCCCGTTGGCTCGTGTGCTTCGGATTCGGATTCGGATTTTATTCATGAGGCAATGCAATGAATGGGTATAAATCTGGCAAATATTTCAGGCACAGCAAGAGCAAAACACACATAGATTCATACACAATACACACACACAACAGGGGAGAGACAGATATCATAACAATTTAGCTTTTCATTGAATAAGAGGCGAGAAAAACAATCACAACAACAACAACATTGTTTTGCAACTGTCGAAAGACAATTTGTGCAACGGTTCCCCAAATACCAAAGACATACGACAACAGACAGAAGACAGACGACAAAAGACAGAAGACAGAAGAGAGCAAATAGTATAGCCGAGACACTGGTATTGCGATAAGCTATGGTGCGTGTCTTGGCTAGACGTAATTAAAGATCTACAAATCGTGCATGGAATGCTATATAGTCGATGCTATAGCGTTTTGGTCTATGGGAACTGAGCTAGCTCATCGAAATTTAGTCCAACTGTCTATAGAAATATGATAGATCTGTATAACGATGATTGTGTGTATTATAACATTCCGCATTGATAGGAATGTCTAGCTGACACAAATATATATAGAAATACTTATAGGTAGAGTACATGAAGCAACAGCTGCTGCTGATTTTGTTTGGTGTCGGAGAGAGCGAAAAGATATGAGCTATAGAGCTCATAGATTACTATGAATCTTCCATATGCATATAAGTGATACTCTCGATCGATTTTATATTGTCGACTGCCGCCATTTTGAGGAGTTGTTTTTTGGGTTGTGTGTGAAATCGTCGCCAGCTAATTAGGCATTTTACCATACCGGAAACTATTTGGCCATAACTTTTGGTCATTTTAACTCATTCGCTGGCCTCTCTCTCTTGTTGTTGTATTGGCCAATTAAGTTGGCATCTCAAAGAGCAAGTGTGTGTGGCAGCGACAGTGGGAGGGAAGGGGGAGAGGGGTGCAATGGCGATCTGTCAGTATGTGAGCCTTTGATTGACACATTGATACAGTTTGCTTTTGCGCTTGTCCGTCAATTGTTGCCTCTTGCTTTGTTGGTTTTTGGCCAATGTTGTTGGTACTGCTGCTGCATGGCAAAAATTAATTGAGCATGTGGCATACAGCGACAGGTTGCACAGCACTAGAGCTCCATGATGTGCCTGCTCTGCATTTGGTCAGCTTTGATTTGCGTTTAGGCCAGGCCATTTGAATGCCAACTCGCTGCACTTGCAACTGGCCACACAATTTGCCGTGGCATTGTAAGCGGGTTGAAATCATTCTGCTTGCAGCATGCAGCTCGCCAAGTGCCTCAAGTGCCACTAGCCAAGAGGCATGAAATTGCCTCTGAGGGGTATTCGAGATTGTAACTGATGCCTGTGAAATGAGTATACAATTAGAATTAGCTCAAAAGGGGGGTCTCAATTAACATAAGTGTAGATGCAAGAGTATAGTTAAGGAGAGGGAAAGAGAGCGCGTTTGAGTCTGCTAAAATGTATAATATCTAATATTTAAATTAGCTATTAAAGAAACTGCGTACAAGTGCAAGAATTGTATTCCTCTACACTTTTTGGTTCGCTGATCTTCCACTGCGCAGTGAAAATGTTTCCTTGTTCTCTATATACAACTTTTCACACGCCTTTTTTTTGACGAAACTCACCCCTGGGTTCGTTGGGTCTGTATGATTTAGAATTGTATAATTCCCACCATATGATTAAGTATAGAGTCTGCTTTCGTATCGCTTTTGCGTCTTGGGTATTTTTGCTGTTTCCTCTGCTTGTTGAAATGCGTTTTTAAGTTAAACGCTGTTAATTTAGTTGTTACGCTTGAGACGACGCCAGCGAAAAGGCAGTCAAAAGTATCTACAGCTCGCAGATAACAAAAGTTTTTCTCTTTTTTCCCAAAGAAACTTTAAAGTTTTGCTTAACAGCTGTAAAGTTTTCACCTCAAACAAAATGAAACTCGTGCGAGTGAGAGGGTAAGCAAAAGAAGCTCTGGTGATATCAGTCAATCCTTTTGGTTTCTATAGCTGCTGCTCCAACGCCCCACACTCTGTAATTGCACGTAGTATAAAAACAAACAAAAAAACAACAACAACATGCAATGATACTGAGCTGTTTAACTTCCATGCCATTGTCTTTGAGCTTTGTTGTTGTTGTCGAGCTAGAATTTATTATTTCCGCCAACATGTTGCACGACACAAAATACTAAATACGACAAAAAAAAGCAACGAAAAAAGAGTTGACAGCCGCCCGATGTTCCATTGAGTCATACCGAAGAGAAGCGACGCGACAGCAACAGCAACAACAACAGCAGCAGCAGCAACAACAAGAACAGCAACAACAGCAGCAACAACAGCGGCAACTAAGCAACAGGTACGCATGCGCAACGCCGACGCTGCCTTTGCTGTTGTTGTTGTTGCTGCTGCTGCTGTTGTTGCTGATGTTGCTGCTGATGTTGCTGCTGTTGACGCTGAGGGTGGCCGCTGAAGGGGAACGCAGCAAACGCAGCGAAACGCGTTCACTGCGGGCTGCTTTACTTTAATTTGGTCTACCTTGTAGTTGTTACAGTTGTTGTTAATATTCTTGTTGTTGTTGCTCTTGTTGTTGTTGCTGCTGCTGTTGTTGTTGTTGCTGTTATCGGCACAATTCCGCCTTTTGAAATTTGCTGCTCTGTTGAGCTTTTTTCTAGTTGTGTTTTTGGGTTTTTTGTTTTGTTTTATTTTACACTTGATGAACTCTGGCAGGTACAAAGGCAGCAGATACAGATAGATAGAGAAAGAGAAAGAGAGAGAATGGAGAGTGAGCAAGACAGTGAGAGCTGCAGTTTGCTGAAATTTATACACTTTGCCATGCAGCGTCTAGAGTAGAGTGGTGGAGTACAGTTCCCAAACTGTAGCTAAAGCAGACAGAATTAAAAGCAACTATAAGATGATAACTAAAGAATCTCGAATAATATTAGTCTATAATCTGTCCCTAGTTAAATGCAAGTTTCTTTAGATTTGCAAACATTGTGAAATTGCCGCTCGATGGCCAAATCGCCAAACTATTGAGGCTTAATATGAATTCATCATTTCAATTATTCGTTTATCTGCAGCTGCAGCTGTAAGCCGAATGCGCTGCCGCCATTTGTTGAAACTAAACTTGAACAAAGGCAAACAATCTTTGGCTAGGTCAAAGCTATCACTACGAATGTATCTGCATGCCCCAAGGGATGCGAGGCGGCAGAGAATACTGTAGATAGACAGATGCAACAATAAAAACCTCAACAATTTGCCATTACAGTATTATGGCAATACTCAAAACTAATTTCATGGCTTTAGTGCCACAACAACAACAACAACAACACGAACAACAACAAATTGAAATGCTACTCGGAATAAGGTCAAATGTGTTTGCTTTAAAGGTCACGGAAACGCTGTCTCAGGCACTGAGCTGGGTGGGCGGAACTCAGAGCTGAGCTGAGAATGCAACAGCGCCCCCAAGCGACCAACAACAACAACAACAACAGCAGCATTAACACATAGAGAGAGAGAGGGAAAGAGTAAGAGAAGAATGCAGAGACTGAGAGAACCGTCATCGTTGACTTTGTCGTTGCAGTCCTTTCCGCACATGAAACAACGAAACAAAGAGCTAAACAAAACTGCTTATGCGAATGCCAACTTCTTCAGTAGCAGGACCTGATGGAAGAGATACCCTAGAATTGCATAAACGTTGACCCGTATTGAATTATATGATTTACTCAGAGCTTTGCCCTCTTCCAGGTGGTTGAGGAAATAATGTTCGCATAAAATTTGCGTAGGGAGGATGTGCAACGGTTCTTCCGGTGTTTCATGAACTATGACGCCCCTTTTGCAGTTTCTCTTGAGTTACAGGGTACAAAAATAACTGAAAACAAAACAATGCCAGAGAAAAACGTTGAAATAATGACAGCCTCAGGAGGGGGGCTGGCTGCAGTCATTTATTTTGGTTTTTTTTTTTCGGGTACTGCGAGATACGCAGGCGGGCGGGGGGCGGGTCACAGAGGAGTCACGATAGTGCATGGAGGCGACGCTGACAACTGTGGCTGATGCAGAAATCAAAACACGGCCAAAAACAATGCAACAAAGACAAAAAAGTGCAACGCGCTGCAAAGACAATGGCACCAAAGGCAAATGCTGGACCAAAGGGGGAAGAGAGGAGAGTTGGGCATATTTTCTATGTAGACCATTAATGAAAATGGCCAACAGAAAGCCAGCCATGCAGGGGCAGAAGCAGAGACAGCGACAGAGGCAGAGGCAGAGGTTGAGGTAGAGGTAGAGATAGAGATAGAGGGGAAGACAGAGGTAGTGGTAGAGGGGAACACAGAGGCAGAGGATAGTCAGTCTCTGCCCGCATTGTTTTCATTTCAGAAACTGCTCCGTTTTCGCATGCTTAATTATGGCCATTGACATGCAACGCTCAGTGTAGAGCGTGCAACGTGTTGCACGAGATTCAAACTAATAAGCAAACGTTTGCAGTTGGCATTGTTATGCCTCTAACTGCAGCTAGAGCAGCAACAACAACAACAACAACAGCAGCAACAACAGCAACAGGCCTTCAGGGCCTATCAAATTAATCATGCTGTATCACATTTCACCAGCCAGAGACAACCCTACTCGACAACTCTATGCGAGCTGCATTTATAGCTCAATTCGTGTGCCCATTTGTGCCACATGTGCCGCAGACACTTGCCGCTCGAATTTATCTTTTTTGGCTGCGACATAAATTACTTGCATTCGCCAGGTTTTTGCGCCCAGTGGCGAAGCCATTCAGAAAGAGATAGAGACAGAGAGAGAGAGAGAGAGAGAGAGAGAGAGAGGGAGTGAGAGGAAAGATGAGGCTAGAAGTGTTGCAGCGTGTAGGGTCTGCATTTAGAGTAGCTTATAAGAGCGTGGAGCAAGCTCTTTTCATTTGGAGCCCTCCTCTGTATGTTGTTTGCTTTATTGCCACTGTATCTACATATAGTATTTCTGTATCTGGATTTGGAGCAGCTGCATCTGCTAAATATATGTGTATATATCTGTATCTCTATCTGTCTCCTGGTTGGCTCATAAATCAGCTCAAGTTTTAGTTACAGTTTGTTTACGACTCGGCGCTCTGCCCATATTTTAATTAGTTTCGCACATTTTTTGTCGTTTGTTTTGTCGTTTGGCAACACTGAACACTTTAGTGGTACTTTTAAGTGTTGAATAACTTCCGAAAAGTCAGACAAATTAGGAAATTGGCCGTAAACAAATGTAAGAAAATGAAATAATTAATTAAACTGTCTAACATACGTACAAATTATTGTAGTTTGAATAGATAGTAAATAGTTTAGTATCTATTAAGATTAGCGTGTGGTCAATTTCCGCATATAGAATAGAATAACAAGTCTAAAATACCAACAATTATATGAATTATAGAAGTTAAATCAGCCGCATATTTTGGCAGAGATTCCGCCGGAAAACTCATTTTTGGCTGAGGCCAAAACATCAGATTTGGGGGGAGTAATCCGCATTGTGTGGCCAAGTCTTTGGTTGAACTAATGAGCCGACGCATGAACACATAAACTAAATAAATTCATTTAAATAATTTTCAGTTATGTGAATACGTGTGTGTGTCTGTGTGTGTGTGTGTTAAAAGGCAATTAAAAGCAATTAGCCAATTAGCATGGGTCATCAGCGCCAACAGCAACAGCAGCAGCAGCAACATCAGCGACAACAGCAGCAACTGAGCCAAGTGTTGATGCAATAGAAACAACAATAAGCCAAAAACATTACCAACAACTTCCGTTAGAACGAAAGAAAAAAACACAACAAACAAATTCAAAAATTGTTGTTAATTTTGTTTTTGGTTATTTTTATCGTCTGCTGCTGCTTCTGCTTTCGCCTCTTCTTCTTCTTGTCCAACTAAAAGCGTGCAAATTACTGTCCCAATTTTTCAAGCATAAAAACCGACGACCGCTAGAAACAAAAAGAGAGAAAAAGGGAGAGACAGAGAGAGAGAGAAACAGCAGCAATAGATTCAGTGAGAGTGAAAGGGAAGGCACGCTTTTATAGTTACAACAAATAAAAATGCAAAATATTATTATTATTATTATTATTATTATTGTTTTTTATACGTTTTGCAATCAACGCAACGAAACGCCAGTAGACACATAAAAAAGAATTATTATGCAACACCTTTAGCTGTTTTTGTTGTTGTTGTTGTTGTTGTTGTTGTTGTGCAGTTGGGGCATATAAAAAAATGAGCATGATTATTACGTTTAGTCTGTGGATAATGATTAAGGTCTCCAAAGGCATAAGGTATTGAAGCTATGCGAAGTGAGAGCAGCGCATTGAGCAACATGACCCATATGAAGATGTCCAACTTCAAGTGGGCCAGGCCGCAGAGGCCAAAGAACCTCAATGTATATAGGACAAGTTGAAAGAGCAAATTGAGATGTATATTGCTTATACCCAACTTTGGACTGTCGTTAAATCAAAGACCTATACCATATATTGATCAAGTAATAAATTCAACGCCTTGCCTTTTTTGAGTCTTCTCGATATATATTTTTTTTTTTGGCTACGACAGTTCGTTGAACCTTTAACTAAACAACACTTGCATACATATGAGAGGGGGAGAGATAGAGAGAAAGACTATATGAGAGCCATATAGGCATTGTCTTTTTGGATCTCAGCGGTTTCCCAGATTCGCTTACATCGCTCAACCGTTGGCTTGCAACCGTTGAGCATTTTAAAAGCAATTTCCACAGCTATTCGAGTTTATGAGCAGTTTTAAAATTTATGCTAACGGGCACTAAAGTTTTATGAGTGCCTCTTGGCTGCTGGCTGCTGGCTGCTGCCCCGACTACAGAGTCAGAGTGCAGCGAGTATTCAATTTAAGGGCATCGGGGTATATATTCGCACGAATGCGCCTTGAATATATACCATGAATATATCCTTGACATTTGTCTAGGAGCAAAGCCGGCGTGTGAATGGAGTCAACCGAGTGAACCAATTAAATTGCAAGTTGCAGGCTCTCTTGCCACCTGCCACTTGCCACTTGCCACTTGCAACGTGTTGCAAATTAATGTTACTCCACACACTGAATTATGAGGCTGCCACAAGCGGCGCATAAATAAAATCAGTCTACCAAACCCTACAGCCAAACAGCCAAACCAGGCCCAAAAGAATCAAAATGCGAATACCTTGCCAAGTGCAAAAGCGAATACTGGAATGTGAGATTGAGTGATAACGAAATTGAGATACCCTGTACATGCCCTTGAAGTATTGCTTAGTCTCTATCAAACGATGCAACTGTAACACTATGGTTAACTATTTTTGTTGTATTAAATATTACTATTCCAATTTTAGGAACTCTCAAGATACCCTTAAAAATCGTTCAGAACATTAGCTCAGATCGTCATCATCTACCTCCGTTGCTTGGGTAGCGGCATTGTAGGGTTCTTGGGGCTGAGCTACGAGCTCCGAGCTCATCACGTATGCAGGGCGCGCATTCTGTTTGGATTTGCCCCCCCCCCTCCCATCCCCTTCATAGCCGCGCACCCCAAAAAGAAGCGGTAAAAATTTGCTGCACGAGTGTCGAACCTATTTGTAGTTATCAGAAAATTAAAAAGAACGTGCGCCATACGAGAGATAGAGACAAAGACAAAGACAGAGACAGAGACAGAGACAGCGACAGGCGGTGATGGCGACGCGCAGTCGTGCGATTCTAACTGTGCTTTTTCAACTAAGTGAAATAAATTTATGGCAAGCGAACAACATAATGTCGAAGCCAATGAACCAATTCAACTCGAGGAGTAGCTGTTGCACGCCAACAGCAGCCAGCAGCAAAGCTCCCATGCCTTCAAACAATATTAAACAATACGTACTCAATTCCACCACCTGCCCTCCGCATGCTCCTCCCGGAAAAACACTGCGCCTTAGGGTGCTTTGCCCTCCGCAGGGCCCCAAAGTCGTCACGTTTTTTAGTGGCAAAGGCAAACCATACCACGACATAAGCCAAGTCGCAAAACTATTGATTTCAATTTGTATTTAATGGCCATACAGTGCGCGTGCTATATCCACATGTACATATGTGCGTAGCAGCGAGACTTTTGTCACGTAGCTCTCAATTAGATTTTGAATGCATACGCAGCAAAACAATATCAGTTCTCGATGGAAATTGATGCATAATCTTCACCTTGAAACGCATCTGAACTTACCTCACCTCGCTCAGTAACTCACCTCGCTTTAAAGAGACAACAGGACGAATATGAAACCCAGCAGCTGAAGCTACTCACCTCAATCAGTAATAATCTCAACACTGGGTGAAGTGTGCACTCTCACTTACATTAACTCACAACTCTCTCAGCTCAGGGATTTGTATAGTTTGAGAGAGCGAAAGAAATACGGCGTAACTGTTAAATTAATGGATTGAGTGGAAGGAAGCAAGAAGAGTAAGATTAGGTAACAAAACGTATTTTACGAAGATAGTGTGATAGAAAGAGAACTATAAAGAGTTAAGTCTATGGTAATGTGCATACACAGCGAATGGTGAAGTGATGATTTCCATTTCGTTACGAGAAGGGATTTTCAATGGAATTTACCTGTCGACTGCGCACAAAATAAATAACAAATTAATTGAAACATTCGTTCGGCTCATCAATAGACAGACAATTTTCCAGTTCCGTTGAGTGATCGCTGTGCATTTCCGTTCTTCGTGCATGATAGGATGACCGAATGCGCGACACTCCCCACACACGTCACACGTTGCACGTTGCACGCTGCTCGTTGCACGTTGCACCTCACATGTTGTTCTGTTGTATGTTGCACGTTCTTGGCCAAGCAACGAACAGCGTTTAGTTCCGCTGCTTTGGTTGGTCATCGAAGGCCAATGGCTTGTAGAATCGGCGAAACCTGTGCAGATACCACAGCACAGCACAGCCCGTACCTGTGGCTTCACCTGCCCATAAAGAATATATATATATATGTATGTATGTATGTATGTATATGTACATGGTATCTCAATTCGCTGTTCCATTGTTGCTAATGTGCAATTTGAGCGCCGCGAGAATTGATAGTTGTCGATAGTTGATTGGGGCTTTTGGGGAACTGATAATTGGCTGAAAACGAGGCGAGAAGCGAAAAAGGTTAGATCGGGCCACAAAGCAACGCAAATTACTAACAAAAATTTCAATTTATTGCCATTTATGAAAGTCTCATAGAAAGCTGAAACTCTCGACGCTGAAAGCTGAAAGAATTGCCCTGGCTGTAGCCGTAGCCGTAGTCGTAGTCGGAGTCCAAGTCCGAGTCGTAGTCGGTACAGAAATCGTTTCACAATTTTCGATAATTCAAGCGTACAGCAAAATTGTAAAAGAGAACTTCAAAGCGTCAGCATCAAACGCCTGGGCAGGCGTTGCGCCTTTCAACCAACTGGACCGAACCCGTTACGAGATCCCAGAACGAACAAACACACACACACACACACAAACACACACACACACTCACTAATACACCCTTTCCCTTTGCATTGGCTAGAGCCTGGGGGGTTTATAGTAGAGTCGTGTATGAACAGAACTTGTAGCATTTCGCTTCTATTAATTCAATTAAATTCTTTGCGCTTGCTTTCAAATTTATAGAAGCATTTTTTGCGCTTGCTTGTTCGTTCGTTCTTTCTTTCTTTTTTTCAAAATTAATCAATTTAAAGCGTAATCAAAGCATTTGCGTGATTCGCCAAAAAATCTAATGAGTATGGCACAGTGAACAGCAAAATCAACAGCAAACAGCAACAACAAAGTGCGAACTTTTTTGTTGTTTTTTTTTTTTTTTTGGCCGCAGGGGCGAGCCAAATTGAAGCTACTTGAAATCGTTGAAGAACGTCGATTGAAGATTGAAGACTGTAGATTGAAGCATGAGCATGAAACATGAGAAATGATGGGAAACATTATGACCGCAGGGCAGCAACAAATATGTGAAAATATTATTAAAAACTAAAGAAAAAAATACTCAATTGGTTGAAAATAGAGCGCAAAAATACGCGCTAAATTTGATAGCTAAAAAACCTTAAAAATTTAAAAGCAAATGATGCTTAAGAATGTTTAAAAATGCACTTAAAAAACTCATGGCTGAAACTGAATTATTAATTATCGTTAATATGAAAATCTATATAAATAAAATAACATTTTCAATGCTTAAAAATTCACTTACAAAATGAGCTTTAAATTGCTGCTGAACTAAAGACAAACGACTTTGGCTTTAAAGGGCACAACAATTGTCAAATGACTTCGGTTATTGTTATTGTATTTTAGTATTTAATTACCCAACAAGTGATTCAACAGCAGCAACAATTGAAATTGATTGTGCGTAAAGACTATCAACAGCGGCAGCAGCAACAGCAACAAAAGAGTTAGGAGAGCAAAGGGGTTCGGTTCGGGAGCCTTGGCTGTAAACAAAAGGGCTCTGTGAACAGTTGGCCATTAGGGCGCTATTTAAAATTACATTTGGCCTCCCAGTGAACTGTCCACTGCCCCGCCCCCGGCCCTAGCACTGATTGCTGCCATCGAAAATGGTTTAGCGAGGCCCAAAACAATTTCGACTTGGTTTGGTGGTTCACTGTCAATGCATTGCCATTGCCATAATCCCATTGAAATGAAACGCGACACGGGCGTATGAGCTGGAACTAAACTGAGACTGAGCCGAACTGAGACGCGAGCAACTTGCAACACACACACACACCTTTCAACGGGCACAGATTGAACAGCAAAGAGTGAAGACTGAAGCCTGAAGACTGAGGATTGATGCTTGACAATGACGTGACGTTTACATCAACGTTGACATTGATGTGGCTAAGCAACAGGCGGGAAGGGGAGTGTTGATTGTTTGACGCTGTTAGGGGAAGCAATATGAAGCTAATGATGACGTCGTTAATCAGCAAAGCGTTTCCTAATGAAGGTCGAAGTGTGGCGGCAAAAAGCAGCTCCAAGTAGACAGTTCTCTCTATACACCTGCATCTACAGCTCCGACTACAAGTGAGATTCTCGTCTGAGTTCAATAGCTTAAATGAGTATATAGAGTACAGCCTATAAGAATCAGATAGATATAGTTTTTAGTAGAATTAATCAGCATGATGTGGGAAATGATGTGGGTGTTGCAGACTGGACAGTGGAAGGGTGAAGACCCAACGATGGTTGTGCATTACAATGACAATTTAAAGCACTCCCTACTAGAGCATGGCTACGTGCGCACACACAATGTATACATTTAATACACACACACACTACCACACATGAATATATGTATAAATGTATACATTTATATATATAGTTAGCCGTCTGGCGGATATTGAAATGCGTTCCACTTCGCAGCCTGTGCATTTAAGTTATGCGCGTCCAGCATATGTATCTGTATCTGTATCTGTATCTGTAGCTATAGCTATAGCTATAGCTGTGGCTGTACGGCTAGCTGAGTGTATGTGTATAGAGCAGATGCAGAACTCATACACGAAATATTCACAATTGAAACCTGCGTTGTGAACTGTTAATAGCATCAATTTAAGCGGAAATGCGACACTTGTCGACAGAGATGCAGAGATGCAGAGACGAAGAGATGAAGATACGGCTGGCAATGTTATGTGTGTATGCTAACCTAATTTCACACACACAATTAAAGATAAAAAACTAAAGCACATCGTAAAAAGCCAAGGCACAAAGCACTGAGCAAAGCGGAAGCCAATGTTAGCAACGTGCAAAAGATGTGCATCTTGGCTAAAAGCAACACTGCGACGACGAATGACAAAATGACAAAATGACAAAATGACAAGTGACAAATGGCAAACGAATGAAAACGAAATGAAAGCAACGTCACAATAATAATAATAATAATAATAACAATTATGACAATAATAAAACTAAAGGAGTAAACATAATAGTTATAACATAATAATAGCAATAATTATGCTACAATAATAAACAGCAATCAAATATTTTGAGTACACTCAAAACTGTCGATTGCTAAATGCCGCAAACGACAAAACAACAAAACGACAAAACGACAAAACAACAAAACAACAAACCGACAAACGAAACGACCAAAGTTTGTCATTGTTTGTTTGTCATTTGTTGCTTCTCTTTCCATGTTGTTGTTGCTTCTCTTTCCATGTTGTTGCTGCCCTGCGCACTCATGTGAGAAAGTTGTGCCAAATGCAGATTTTAGCTGAATGTTAATGATAATGTGTACCAAATGATATTGCAACAACACAACAATTTTATGCCCCTCCTCCCTCCCTCTCTCTCTCTCTCTCTCTCTCTCTCTCTCTCTCTCATTCACTCTTAGTTTCTTTATTATTGAAAGCAAAACTGTTCAACTTCAACTTCGTTTGTTTGCAGTTTGTGCGATTTGAACGCTGTGGGCGTTGCGTGCGGCATTTAGTGGGCGGTTAACTACTCTTGCCCCCTCTGCCCCGTTGCCCATCCAATTATAATGACATCAATTTGTCAAGTTTTTGGTCAAGCGGCAACAACAACAGCAAAGAAATCCAATTAAAGTTACCATTGCCTTGAAATTATTGAGGCAAAAAGTAGAGTGAAGTCTCAGCATTCAATTGAAGCAGACGCGTGTGAATGTGAGTGTCTTGGTGTGAGTGTTTAGCGAGTCAAATGGATTCGTCGGACTTTTGGGCATTTCGCAAAACTGATACAACAATACAATTACCAATGGCATTAGCCATGCTACAGTTTATATTTAGTCCATAGATAACACGCCGCATTAGCAATAATACAAGCTTTACGTTGCAAGCGCAACGAATGAGTCCAAATTAACTGTATTTGTGTTAGTATTCGTATAAGTCTGCTTAGTTTTACTATACAATATAAGTTCAATCTACCTTTTGTTAGGCACTATTTCAAAAGTGAAGACTATAGTCAATGCTCAGATGAAGCTATAGATGTGACCTTTATGTCTGTTTGCGCTCTGTTCTCTGTTTGATGTGTTGCATTTGTTGCATGTCATCTGCTGGGCCAAACCAATTTAAGTAACAAGTTGGTAATGGAATCTCTGCCTGGGCCTGGGAATCTGCTGCTGCCACATGTGGCAATGCTGCGGGTCTTGTTGCACTTGTTGCTGTGGATGTTATTATTGTTGTTGTTGTTGTTGTTGTTGCATATGCAGCAGAATTATTGGAGCATGCAATTGTTTGTTGTTGTTTGCTGTTGTTGATGTTGTTGGATCTGATTTAAAATGCAGATTTCTTTTGCCAAATGGAAACAGGCAACTGCCAACTCTGTGTGGCTTGCAGCTACTTTACGGCGCATTTGACGGCAGTCGGAACTGAGAGACCTAGAACTAAAACTCAAACTGGAACTAGAACTAGAGCCAGTCCCAGTCCCAACTTTAGCCATGCTCCATGCCTCTTGTTGCTGCTGCTGTTGCAATTGCAATTGTTGACATTTGCAAGAGATTTGCATGCCAAAGCCATTCTGCTCGCAATGGGGTCGCCGCGTCGCTTGATGCGAATTGTAACGCGCATTCTAATTAGACTTTGATACAGAAGATATAGTAGTATGGTATGTGGTATGATAGTCAGCTAGTCAGAGCAACAACTCGTTGCATCTGGGAGCTCTCTCTCTCTCTCTCTCTCTCTCTCTCTCTCTCTCTCTCTCTCTCTCTCTCTCTCACACACTTTCGGTGGGGCTGCATAATGATAGCCCAGCGCCAACTGGCAACCATAACTGAGATCGTTACACAAAGTATCAGAACATCACAACAGCAGCAGCAGCAGCAGCAACAGCAGAAGCTGCAAAATGCAATTATATTGTTACAATTACAATATAGAGTGCATATATAGTTGAATACTGGCCATTAGCATAATAATAATGCAATGTCGTATAATGAATTTCATTTTATGCACATTCTTGAACCGACAGCTAACAGAAGGGAGCTTTAAAGGATGCATGAATCATCGGCATTATGTAAATAACTGTGCAATCATTTGCTTTATTCCAACATTCAAATGAAGTTCTTTTAATAACTCTTTCACTTCAAATGAAAATCATAACTTGCAACATATGTGCCGCATATTACATTATGTCATCATGCAGCTTTTACATTCTCATTTAAATCACTTTGATGTGCCGCACCACCACCACCACTACCACCACCACCAACAACAACAACAGCAACCACATCTATGGAATGTTCGCATTAATCTATATATTTACTTTATTAATTTGTTAATGCACTTTTGTTTAAATCTGACCATAAAATCAAACCCGCCAATCAGCAAACAAAAGCGGAAAACATGAATAAACGAGCCTTGCAACTACAATTGACCACAATTTATCACTAGTGGGCGGGGCTAGCGCCCACTTAGCCGCAGCCACAACCGCAAATGATTACAAACAACAACAACAATAACAATAACAGCAGCAACAATTTCAATATCTGCTGTTGGGATTATTCAAATTGAAGTTGTTCAAACAACTGCAATTTATTGGCTTTGTCTATATCCTACTTTATAGAGTCATGGAATTATAATTCTATATGTAGTAAATCCATGGATTACTCAGAAATATTCACAATTGTTTCATGTTTTGGGTGTTTTTTTGTTACTTAACAAATGCAGGTCAAATGTGTGGCAGAAAGTCTGAAATTCAAATTTTAGTTTGAAGTTTTTAGTTGACTCTATGAGAAGTTTTCGGTTTTGTTTGCTTTTGCTTTTGCTTTTGCGTATTGTGGGTCAAAGTCTTTGAAAAAATGACGTTATAAAAGAAAAAGTAAGCCGTACGTATAAAGGAAAAAAAACATATAAAAATAAAAAGAAAAATGTTGTTATATATGCATTGCTTATAAAAACAAATATGGCGCATAACTGGCGAACGGGTTCTGCCAGACATTCAGACGAATAGACAGACAGACAGAAAGACAGACAGACAGATAGACTGAGAGACAGACTGAAAGACGAATAAATGTTGTAAACAATTTTAAGTATACCAGAAATTTATTGCACACATTTTTCATTGGCCAAAGGGGTGTGAAAAAACTAGTGGAAATATTTATAAATTAAAATTAATAAAGAAAAGCAAAAACATTGTTCAACAATTTCTCTAATTAATTGTACAAGTGGGTGGGCGGGTGGTTGCGGGGAGTGGCATAGCTCCCCACTTGATTTATATAGTTTATATTTATGCGAGTTATTTTCCGCTTTTGGTGTTGGCAAATTCGCATGAAAAACAAGCCGTAGCTCAAAAGCGCCATATGGCGGCAACATTTGGTGGCAAGCAACCACCCAGGTGGTGCATAAGGCGCACAAGGCGCACTGTGTGTGTCGACATAAAGTCGACAACATTTTTTTGTATTAAAATATGGCTTAAACACTTTAACTAATTTAACGCGTTGACAACATTTTTGCAGGATGCCGCACCCAAGCACAGCAGCAACAGCTACAACTTGCCACAGCTACAGCAACAGCAGCAGCAACAGCAGCAGCAGCAGCAGCAACACCAGCCACAACAACAGCAACAGCAACTTGAACAAACGCTAAATGTCGAGGCTGTCATATTGCAGAATCAGGTGGACACATTGCAATGGCAATTGAAGCAGGTGAGTTGCTCAATAACAACAACCACAACAACAACATCAACCACAACAACTGCACGAGGTAACAACAATGTGGCAACAACAAGAACAATGGCTCGACAAAAGACTTGAGACACAAACCTCACATGCTGCCACTCTATTCTAGCCGACAATAACGCAATCGTGACCTGAAGCGCCTCCGCCTCCGCCGCCGCTCACTCGGCGTCTGCTCTATGTTACCCACCGCCCCCTTTCCCACACACGCCATTCACTCAATAGAGCGGCTGCTCCAAATACCTTCAACTTCAACCTGTTCCCTTGACTTCTATGCAGCACTTCTGCCCCTCCACCAGCTCCCTCCCCCTTCTCACTCTCTCTCTCTATCTCTCTATCTCTCTCTCTCTCTCTCTCTCTCTCTTCCTCTCTCTATGCGTCTCTCTTTACATTTAATTCTTAACTTTGTTTGCGCTGTTCTCACGCCTAACAAACACACACACTCGCTTACACTCGTACAGCTCGCGCCAGAGCGAGATAGCTAAGTGCTCTTGGCTCTCAGTGTATTGCTAAGTGGTATTGCTGTCCCGTTTGCTCCTCGGTGCTTAATGCCTGGCATCAGAGCATTTCCTTTATTTGTTTTTGCTCTCTTCTGTTCGTTCGTGCGTTCTTTGCTTTTGTTCTGTTCTGTTCTGTTTTGTTCAATCGTTGTCCAGTTACGGACATGCGGACAGCCGGACAGTGGCACTGCTACAATTAGGCGGCGAATTCTTTTTAACGCTTAATTATAGACCTCATGGTGGTCGTTGGATCGTCAAGTCGTCAAGTTGTCAAGTCGTCAAGTCAAGAAGTTTGAGCTGTAGCTTCTCCAACTCCAGCTGAGTTTCTCTACGCTCTACGCTCAACGCTCTACACTCTCCGTTGTAGCCATTGTCTCATTGTCTTTTGAATCTGGCTATTTCCTCTATGGCGTTAATTTTATATTTCCTCCCAGTGGTAGAAGGAGGAGGAGAAAGAGCTGATAGTCAACTGGAGAATGAATAGAATAGAATATAAATGACAGACAATTAGAGAGCGCAGCGAAACTTCAGTCGACTTGCGTTGATTTCAGGAGAGATACGATTCCAAGTCAATATTTTCCAAGTGAAGAAATTACATAGAGGATGCAGCTGAGAATGTTCGCATAGTTGCTTCATTAGCTGCCAAAATGGCCTCATAAAAAACGAATTGAAGAGCAGGAATTGCACTATAGCTGCACATATTGCTTCGAATTAATTAGCGCATGGATAACATTTTCTCTATCATCTGCCTCTCCAACCTGGTTAATGGCTTGTGCTCCACATTTTTCCAATATTTGTTGTTGCTCAGCCTGGGTTTTCCCAATCGGTTTTTATGCGCTGCGATGACCTTCAGCTTTCTCAGGTGGCAAACGCGATTTGACGCTGCCACGCGTAGCTGCAACACTTTCAATCAACGCTCTGACGCTGCGATTCTATAATGCAGCTGAGCTGTAAAAGCAACAACAACAATATTTACGCTTTCATTTCGATTTAATGCGTTTTTAAATAAGCCTCAATGAAGTTGTCTTGAGCTTGAAACAGTTGGAAAGTCTCTCTAAGAGCTGGCGCGAAAAACAGAGGCAAATAGACAGAAAAAGAGAGGGAGAGAGTGAGAGTGAGAGAGGGAAGCGAAAGAGTGATAGGCTGCAAAAATTGCAAATATAATCAGTGATAAATATTTTCCATTTTACTTTGGTTTTACTCTCTGGCTGGAATGCCAACAACAACAACAACAACAGCCACAACGTAAAGCTTGGCAACTAAAAACTGGGTTATAATACAAAATAGCCAAAGGCGGTCAGCAGCAGCAGCAGCAGCCAACAGAAAGAAAAACTAAGTTGAAAAAAAAAATCAACTTCATTAAACGGCAACAACAAAAAAAACATGGCTAAAGCGTGGGCCAAGCGAACAGACCAGACCAGAGCAGAGCAGAGCAGAGCCCAGATCCGAGATCGCAGAGCCGAAGCCGGTTTGATTGATGGCGTCGAATTGATTGAAGGAAACAACCTTAATTTATGCAAGAAACCACACACACAGTGAATGGAGGGCGGGGAGACCGTGGGACAGAGCGGATGTTGAGGCAGATTTTGATGAGTTTTTAATGAAGCCGAATTCAAAGTTTAAAAAGGCAGCGAGCGCTTCTGTACAGGAAATGCGGCTCCTGCCCATTCCTCCCATTTCTTTTCAATTTCCCAATTTTGAATTCCTATTGGCCCAATTTCAATCTATCAATTTACTATACGTTGCATAGTTGTCTACAATCAAATGTTGCCACATGTTTAACACTAAAGAAAACAATTAAATACCAGGCAGATCCATCTACCACGTAACCCCTATAACACACTTTTCACCCATTTGCCCATCTTCAATGCAACACGCAGCAGGAAAATGTTAAACGGCAGCTGCTGTTTTTCTTTTATTGTTGTTCAAAACGTTCAAAAATAAAATACAAAAAAATGTTAGCCACAATTTGAAGCAATGCAACGAACAACAGCAACAACAATTGCAACTACAACTACTACGAATCGTTTATTACGTAATCAGTTTTGCCAGTTTGGCCAGAAGCACAAACAAAACAAAACAAAACAAAGACAAAAAGCAAAACCAAGTATTGGATAGAAAATTGGTAGTGCCAAAAACTGCATTGGCTGATTGTTGTTGCTGCTGCTTTTGGCCAAATTGAATGCCTAGTGTTGCCAACTGGCGCATAATTTTTTCAAGCCACAATTTCTGGCTTAACACTAGCCGCAAATTGCTTAGATCTGCTGGACACATTGGCTGTAAATCAGCCACAATGGCTTTAGAGTCGGGTGCGTTCTACTAGTGGCTTAATTTTTTATCTCTCTGACAATACACATTGCTTATTTATGCAAAACAATTAGCATATAACTTTCGTTAAACATTTCTCTTTTGGTTTGATTTTATAAAAGATTTTTGCTAACCATAAAACTGGCTGCTTTTGGCCAACAATAGAATGGCCAGCTCTGTGCATAAATGCTGATAGTGTGGGCGTGGTAGGCTGTAAGCGTGGGTTTGTGCCGTCTCTCTCATTTGGTGGTGGTTAGGTGGCATCTTTACACTGTGACTTGGCCTATTTGGCAATGCCTGGCCAATTAGGCAGGCTCTTGCACGTTGGCCTAAAGACTGCAACAGCTGCAACAGATGCAACAGCTGCAACTTAGAAGCTGGGGAGAGCAGTAGCAGCAATAGAGTGAAAATTAAATTGTATTCGAATGATTTGAATTCCAGTGAAAGTTATGTTTGGGGTGGGTCGCTGACTGATCCACAAAAGGCGATAGAAATTGTGTGATACTAAATTAGCATAATCAATAAATTATTCACAAATTTATAGATTAGTATCACAAACAGAGACGACCTTGCAGCAGCGTTTAGAGAAATAGAGAAAATGGAAAACGAGTGAAAGAAAATCAAAAGAATTATTGCAGCAACCATAAGAAAACAGTTATAGTTAGAAAATTGATAAAAAAAAAACGTTATAGAAACAAGTTTGAACATTTTCGAAAATCACAGAAATGACAAATTGAAATGTATTTTTGGAACCTAAGCAAGTGTTGAGTCGCCAAGAAATTTGCATGCAGAATTACACGAGATAATTAGCATAACAAATTGCGACAAATTGAATTTTAAAATGTGACCAAACGAAGCGTTTAATGATATGATATTATAGCTAGAACTCAAGCGGCATATTAACGAGAATCTGGAAGTTGTATAAGTTTCCAAGTAAGCGAAGGATTGCACAACGACGATAGCTGAACCATGGCGAAATGTTCTGCTTATGTAATCTGTTAATGACAATTTCATTGGTCTTCCATTGTATTTCATTGTCTTGCTTTCTTTTTGGTTTCATGGAACATTCATACAACTGAATAATTTATTCTTTCCACAGACGGAGACAAACTGTGAAATGTATCGGGCTGTCATGGAGGAAGTAGCGCGCTTCTTCGACCGCTATCAGCAGCAACAGCAACAACAGCAACAGCTGCAACAGCAACAGCAACAGCTGCAGCTCCAACAACGCCAGCAGAATCGCCACAGCTTGGGCGCTGCTGGCCTGGAGCAGATCGCACGCTCGAAGAGTCTACACCATGTGCAGGCAGTACAGGGCGACCCCCATGGCTACGCAGCAGAGGAGACTATCAATTCATCTGGTTCCGTGTCGTCCGCTTCCTCTGGCTGTCAGCGCGCACGCAGCAGCACGAATCTTATGCTGAACAAATCCACGTTGGCAGTGAACGAGGACCACAACTATGACAGCATTGCACCGGCGGGTAGCTATAATGCCTTCAAGGACTTTACCTGGTAAGTGTGTGCAATGATTGTATAATAGGTGAAGTCTCGACTTACACTCTTTTCCACCACTCCACAGGCGACGTTCGCCCAAAAAACTTGGCGGCTGCAAGGCGCGTCTGTCTTCGCCCGAGGCAGCCGAGGAGAAACTCAACCAGGAGGCATTTCGTTTGGCGCGCACCATACGCAATCTATTGCTTATGTCAGAGCAGCAGCCGGATCTGACGCAGCCCAGACACTCGATGGGTGCAGCTACAGTAGGCCAGCGTTTAAGTAAAGCACAGAGGACGAGCTCTGTGCTGACACTGCTGGCATCGCCGTTGCACAACTCGACCAGCCTCAATGGCAGCATAAATGTTACACCCACATCGCTGGGTGTCAGCCCCAGCTGTAATAGCAACAGTAATGGCACTGTTGCCACGCCCACCGCCGAGATACTCTTCCTGCGTGCCAATACAATGCGGGATTCGCGTCTGTCGCTGCGCAGTTCCACCGATAGCTCTGTGCATTCCACCATATCTTCATCTTCGTCGAAGATCGAGACCGATGATGATAACAACAACAATAACAACAGCAACAGCAGCAGTAGCAGCAGCAGCAGCAATACCAGCAACAGCAAGCAGAGCAGCAAACCAACAACTGGCAACCACAATGGCTCCAGCACAGAGGACGAGAGTGGCTTCAGTTCGATCAGTTCCTTTCATGATGTGGGCCTGCCGCTAAGCTCGACTCTTATCTCGAATAACAACAATAGCAGCAATCGTCGGCTTTCTCTCTCCACGGAGGGCCGCAACTCAACACTCAAGCCGACGGCCCTCAATGTGGTGGGTGTGCCACAGCAATCGCCCAACAGCAGCGGCTCCATGAGCAGCCAGTCCCCCTCGAAAACGTATCGTAATGCCAATCGCTATCAGCGCTTCTCCACGCTCTCCAACGAGGATGCGGCTGCTGTCTTGTGGGTGTAATAAACTACAGACGGCTTGGAACTCTTAGATTGGCTGTTCTGATTTTCCATCCAATATGAAATCTATGCGAAAATGGAAATTGGAATAGCTGTAATTCAAACGTTTATCCAGTTGCTTTTCCACTTTCAAAAGTGAATGATTTAGTTTTAATTATGTCTAGTGCCTGTCGTTTAGTTTTAACCGTTCCTTAGTTTATGTGCAACTGTTTTAATGTTTTAAATATGTACAATATTACTTCTATGTATATTAACTATATATTTAGCTTCAGTTTCTTGCATTTTTACAATTAATATATTCGTGTAAAATCTTACGCTAAGCTTTTCTGTATTTATGTAATTTTTGCAGCTCTCTTATAAATAATATCCATCGATAGTATTTCGCACATGGAATTCTGTTGTATTTATTTATAAGCTTCCGTCATTTGCTAAGCGTTCTTTTCATGCTGCCAATATTTGTTCTCAGCTCACAAATTAAACACGAGAGTGCGTGAAGAAGTATTAATGGGAAATTGGGATGCAGTTGGAGATAGAGAGAGACAGAAAGCGCGAGTGGGTGATTCTTGTTTTAGACACTGTGGTGCGAATTATACCAGGCGCACAGAATGCAGCAGTAAGCGAGCCATGTACAGTTACAGGTTTCTGTTAAATTACAGACGGACATGGCTCAATCTCGAAGAATAAATAGACTTTATGGAGTGTTCCTTGCCTCCTTCAGTCTGCCAGGCGCTCGCATGCAGATGAGTTCTCTGCTCCGCTCTGCCTTTCCCACCTTTGCTATATGCTCTATAAGCAAACTCCTACATGACACGTATGATAATGTATACAACCAAACACTATTCAAATATTGGTAGAAAGTGGTACTTATATTTAGACATAGGGTCTGAAAAACTTGAGATATTTGAGAATTATTGAAATAGGAGTATGCCTTGAATGTTTGAAGAATGTTCTACATATTCCGATTCATCGATTTAACTATGATGGAATTGTCATCATTTCTGTTCATAGTTGAATAGACGTATGTCATTCGCTTTGTTAGAATTCCTCGTTTCGGCATATTACGTTTCGCTCAAAACTTTTAGGTATTTTCCGCAAAATATTCCGGCTAATTTCGCTAAATAAACGTGGATTATTTTCAATCAAGTGTAATTTAGCCAAGCTAAAAAATAAACAAGAATCATTAAAATGGCCAGCGCCCAAATTGAGCATTTTGAGCCTTCGGTTTTTGAGCCAAACAATTTCTTGCTGAACCGCCTGGATATACAGTCAGCACATGACGG
The DNA here is from genome assembly GCA_037040025.1 of Sphaerogastrella javana. Taxonomy (NCBI): domain Eukaryota; kingdom Metazoa; phylum Arthropoda; class Insecta; order Diptera; family Drosophilidae; genus Sphaerogastrella; species Sphaerogastrella javana. The sequence continues at coordinate 16,225 of JBANCZ010000281.1, read as the reverse complement.
GATCACTAATAATAACACAAGTAACAATAACAACAACAATAACAATTTGAAACCAACAGGGGAACAAATTAAAAGCGTAGAAGAGGGGGATCAGGGAGAACATGTTCAAACTAAAGATTTGATAACTGTAAACGAGGGACAGAATGAGCAGACCTTTAATATTGAATATAAGCATCCGTTGGAGCACGTGTGGACTTTGTGGTATTTGGAGAACGATCGTTCTAAGCCTTGGAAGGATATGCTTAACGAAATAACTCAAATAGATAGTATTGAAACTTTTTGGAGGTAAGTTTTCGAAACAATCATCCTAAAAGGGATAAAAACACGAGAAATGCCAAACTCATGATTATTGCAGTTTGTACTATACCATTAAGACTCCATCGGAGCTGAAGTTTGGAAGTGACTATTGTATGTTTAAGAAGGGTATACAGTAAGTTACATCAATATATATATAGGTTCCTTTAAGTTGATGTGCTTGCTTGCTATTTAGGCCCATGTGGGAGGACCCGGCTAACATCAAGGGTGGCCGGTGGCTCTTCACAATTCCTAAGAGTGCCAAAGAACCGTTAGATCGTATTTGGCTGGATATATTGCTAATGATGGTTGGCGAGTCCTTTGAGTATGCTAGTGAAATATGTGGAGCTGTTGTCAATATCCGGTCTAAGAGCAATAAGATTTGTGCGTTATTAACCCATAACAACAATTATATAGATGATTGAATTTTGTCCTTTTTGCATTTTGCAGCTGTTTGGACAGCGGATGGCACAAATGAGTTGGCCGTTTTGGAAATAGGATTCAAGCTAAAAACCTTGTTGCACTTACAATCTCATAATCTACAATACCAACTGCACTCGGATGCAATGTCAAAGATAAATTCGGGAGTTCGATCTGTGTATAATCTTTAGAAGATGCCAATCATACCAATGGATTGGTATTGGTCTTATGTACAGCAGAGAGGCTGGCGTGCTATACTCGTCCATGTAGTATATGAAATAATTATTTTGATATCGGGCCCAAATTGTTACATATTTTTTGAAATTCCAGCAAATTCCGGCAGCGAAATTAATGTCCAAACACAATCATTATAACTGTAAAACTATAAAATAAATAAAACAATTTGCTGTAAAATTCAATATTTTTAAGTGATGGTTGTATATTTATCTTAACAATTATCATTACCATGCTCGGTGTGTTACAAATATACGAAAATGACACCGCGAAACGTGAATGCACGACTAAAAACGATCATTTGTTAAATGTATTGTAGTTCTTTTGTTTTTTAAATTTACTCAGTAAACATTCACAGCATTCGCAAAGTGGCCGAGAACAAATCAATCAATATCAATGCATATCGAAACGATTCGATAGGAGTCGCTCGTGCGCTGGATGGCATCGTTCACTCAGTGTGTGAATGCGATCGACCTCAAGACACTAAAACGATTTTTAGTTTAACATTATACGATTACGTAAAACATACCGAAATATAGCATATTATAGATAAAGATAAAGATAAAGATCGTATTATATAAAAGAGAACTATTTACAATTTGTAATGAACAGAAATCATCATAAATAGAACGCAAACGCTTTAACATTTGCGAGCGACACAAATAGACAACTTAAATAATTTCTTAAAGTACATGCTATAGAGTTAAGAGATTTTCGACGCGTGCGAGAGATTACCAAAATTGATAAAAAATAGTTACAAATTGATGTTACAATTAATTGTTAAATGTTACGTTCGGAGCACATTGTTAAACACATTTGAGCGAGTTTTTGTTTTACTTTTTCTGTAGCTTGTGTGCGAGTGTGTCGAGAAAACGTAGAGTTTAAATGGAATATACTTTGTAGGGCAGATTTTGACCACTGCCGCATTTTTAGATACGACCCACGACTGCCTTATTTTTGCGCGTTGGCTGCACAGATAGTGGGGGCACCACCAGCAGTTCGGACTGCGCGGACGGGGAATTGCTACGCATGCTAGCACAATCTTCATCAGCTACTTCCTGTGATTAAAATGTACCAAATTAATATATTTAAGCATGGTTATTTAGAAATTTAACTTACATTTATGTTGGTACAGCTGGCCAGCCGCATTTGCGCCAGCTGTGAAGCGGGCGTCAAGGAGTTGGTGCTGCCAAAAGGTGAGGTCATCATAGTGGAAACGGCCCGCTTTAGCTTATTGGGCGTTTTGTTGAATGAAAACGCGCGGCCCACCTTCAAGCGTGTCTTGGCCGCCAGTTTAAATGCCTTGCTTAACGTACTAACATTGACATCGCTGATGTCCACCTCCAGCTCTTGCGACGTGCGACTCAGCAACATTTTATCCTACAACGAAAACACATATATTATTACTTAATTATTAAAACTGTGGGATCTTTGCACTCACCGCATCTGTACGACAGGTATGCGCCGCAATTTGCATACAGAGTTTCTTAAGATAGACCAGCTTATCCGTCTCTTCGTCTATAATGCTGAAGGTGTAAAGCTTGTCCTTGTCTCCGCGCTGCAGTAGACCAAAGGCACGCGGACTATCGGTAATATCAATAACAAAACGTATCGTATTCAGTGATATCAGCTTAATGTGCTTGTGCGTTTTAGCCGTGCTCGGCGATTTGGCCGTATTGAAGCCGCGTGAACGCTTCTTGCACAGCTCAATAGAATCAGAGAACAAGTACAGCAGGAGGTTATCGCCACGACCGCTTAGGCAGTCGGACAGCTCGTTCACTTCGCACTTGGATATGAAGCTGCGATTGGAGCTGACCAAATGCGCGGGGCAACCTTCTATATCGTTGAATATATCGAAGATGGCCATGCGCGACTCGGTGCGCCGTTTGTCTTCGTTAATGTGCAGCGTTACCTCTTTGATGGCTTTGAGAGCATCTTCAAGACGCGCATGATCTGCATTGCTGCTGCTTGTGTGCTTCAGTATATCATTCAGGAGTAAACTGATGCTGGGCAGACGCTGCACAGGGCGTATCATCAAATCCTGCAGGCTCTGGCGGCCGCATTCCGGTTTGGTTTGATTAATTTTGAGGAAGGCATGGAAGCGTGGATATTCACGATCACAGTACTGCAGCTGTTCCTTCATCTGCTCATAAAAATTTACATACGGCGGATAAGCCTTTATCAACTCATCCCGATGTTGAATAATTATATCTCCAATACGACAATCTTCACGCCAATTCGAATGCAGCTTCCGCAGATGCTCCAGCATGCTCTGATGCACTTCGTGTATGGGCAGAAAATTACTGAAAATCGATTTAATCTCCGATTTATTCAGCAGTGGATCATTTGTTTCCGCCAGTTCCTCCAGTTTGTTCTTGAAGAGCTACAAAAAAATTCGATGAATGATTAACTAAAACTGTGATAGAATTTAACACAATTACATTTAGTATGGTATCCAGTATGCCCACATAGTTTGACTCTGTGGTGAAGAAGTCCATGAAATGATTGAAACGCATCGACTTCTTTACGGGCGTCGCTTCGCTGACCTCTGGTTCAACGGGCAGCTTATCATTGTCCAGTTTATCCGGGCTGCTGGTGCAGTCAAAGAAACTGTTCGACACAGATAGCAAACCCGCATCCGAGACAGACGACCGGCGCTTGCCAGAGCCCAAAGGAGTGCCTTCCAGTAGGAGACGTTGCGAGATGCGCTTGCGCTTCCGCTTGTTAAAGCTAATCGGCAGCGAATCTCGACGATCATTGCAAGGTGTATTCGTAATGCTGTCCAAGTACTGCAAATAGAATTAGCTTTAGTAGAGGTCTATATGCATAAATTTCATCTCAACTTACATCTCCGAACAAATAGTCCATCTCATTCGCATAGCCATTCTGTATGGTGTACCAGAACCAGTCCGATTTCAATATATGTGTATTGTGATTCTTTGGCTCCGGCTTCGATACCGTTGTGTGCTCATCAACAACCTACGGAACGCAATTTGAATAAATTGTTTAGTCGAGACGCATCCAAAATATTTGAAAATGAGCGAAATGTTTTGTTTGTTTCCAAAATTGCATTGCATTAATTGAATTAAGTCAAGCATCTAACTAATTTAAATCTAGCAGCAGCACAGCAGCAGCAGCACAATAAGTTATTTTCATTTCGATTTTGATTGCAAACAAAACATTTTCTGCTTATTTATTTTCATGGTTTTTTTCTCTTTCTTTTTTTTTTGTTTTTTGGCAACACTTTGAGACGGCGTAATTAGTTTTTAGAGTAGAATAAATAATCAAATTCAACAATATATTGTATAGCAAGCGACTTTAAACAGCATTCCATCTATCCAACCATATAGAGTGAAACATTTGTGCAAATATTCTAAGTTATTTGTTAAAGGAAAGAGCTCAACTTATTTGAGTCTCGCTCGCTATGTGTGTATGGATATTGTTATTGTTTTGCGTGTTTTTAAAGGCATTTTAAACATTTATTCACGCGGAACGAGAACGTGTGCTGTATCAATATTTATTGTGCTGTTGTTGTTGCGTGCACTCGAAAAATTATAATAGGACAGAGATAGACAGAGCATGAGAATAAAGAGAAAAATATTTAAATATTTAGAGGTAAAACAATTTATATACACCGCACCCAAAAATTAATGATTTTGTAATATGCGACTTAAAAATCTACGAAAAACATAAGCATAAACAATTAACATTTAATTTAATTCAATTTCATTGACATTATCGAGGCACGAAACGAAACGAGACGAGGCGTGGCGAGGCGAGGAAGGAGATGGGTCAAATCGAATCGTGTGAACAAAATGTTATAAATGCGCGTTAATTAGCAAACTGGAAATTCGATATCAAATCCATTTAATTATATGAATATAAATGAACCAAGCACAAAGTGTTTCAGTTGAGCGTTTAGATGAAATTCCATTCGAAGACTTCAAAGCCATAAGATTATATTTAATATTAGCCCTATATACGTATAAGCAGAGCCGTCTCAAAGCGTACGCCCTGTGCGCAAATAGAACAAAACGAGCATATGACCATACCATTTGTATGGGCTCATCTGGAGCAACAGCTGAAGGACCATCGGTAGCAATAATGTCCACAGTAAGCGTTGATGATATGGTTGCTATCGTTGATGATGACGGCGATAGTGATGATGATGATTTGCTTGATAATATTGTTGCTGATATTGATGAGGTTACGTCGATGATTTGTGCTTGGGAGTGGGAAGTGTTAGTGGGGAAAGCACCTAGAGCAGCACCAGCCACCGGACCAAAAAGACGTTTCGCTGTTTTCTTTGCTGAGGTACTGCCAGCGCCTGCGAATCTTTGCATCGGTGCCTTCGGCGTTTTGAAACCACTATCCAAGGGTCCAGTACACTCGGGAGTGCCAGCCTCTCGCTCTGCACGTCGGCTGCTGCTGCGTGTAATGCGATCACAAATGCTACGAAACTTCTCTTTCACTGGTTTACGTATGGACTCATTCAGTGTGTTGTTTATGCTAGCCAGCGAGCAGAGGGAATCATCCTGATCAAGATATGCCGAGGCGGAAGCATCTGCAACAGAACTGCGCCTCGTGCGCAGAGTTCTTATAATGGGCGTACGATCAGCCACAAAACTCATGGAGCGTTTGAGAGTGCGCGTAATAGATCCCGTGCGTATGAGCTTTGGTTTCTTGGTGCTGGCGGGCAAAGCGAATGAATCGACGGACATGAGAGAGACGCTATCAAAGCTGTCACGTTTGCGTTTCAGATCATTTTCGCCAACTACTGAAAGTAGATCATCGGTTTCCATGTCGCATTCATTGATGGTTTCTATGGCCAACAGCTTGCTGCTGCCGGCAGGAGCTGGTGGTGCAGCAGCAGGAGTTTTCAATATGGGCGAAAGCGACTCTGTGTTTGCCGGAAAGGCGCGGGGCGTTTGGGCTTCAGGACTGGTGGGCGTGCCCGTCGTGATGATTATACTAGGATGATCAAGCGATAGCTTTTGTCCTTTCTTTGGCGTGCTGGCCTGCACATCCTGTTGCTCCCGCTCGTGCTCATCAGCGGAGTCAGCAGAGTCGGCATCTGGGAGCGGTAGGTCCTCCTCTGGTTGAGCCTCAACAAAGAGACGCTCGTCAAAATGTATATCATCAGGATCCTCTTGATTCTCCTTACTGCTCTGGAGCTGCTTCTCTGATTCATCAATGTCTTCGTCATGGTCTTGGCGCATGGGTATGGTGTGCTGGCTACTATTAATTGGGGCTTGTTGAATGTTAGTGCTGGGGTTAGTATCAGTATCGTTATCAGTACTAGTAGTGCTAGAAGTGATAGAACTTGAGCTTGTAAAGACAGCACCCGTATTGGGCATCACCTGCAAGATATATACACGTGAATCAGGCATAATAACACAACACACAAAAACAATTAGGATTGGAGAAAGCAGTATAACCAATCGCCGGTGCAGAAAAACGCATGCAAGATTCGCAAACTACTATTGGGTATATTATTGATTGTTTGGGCTACTCACGACATGCGAGCACTCCGGATCATCCAGCTCGGTACAGACACCCCCATTCTCCAACAACACATCGACCATATGCTGATGCTCCTCAGCTGGGAAGCCAAAGAAACAGATCTTCTGGCCCTCGAACGCCTTCAGACGATGCGTCTTTGTAAAGTTGTCCTGAGTGGCCTCAAAACTTAGTACATCACGTGCTGTCCAGGCGGCATACACCCAAGCAGGACGGACCACAGTCAACCGAAATGTTTTAGCATATCTATGGTAGAACAATTTAAACAAATCAAAGTAAATGGTAATCAATACAGTGTGTCTATACTTACTGATACTTTTCACCACCGCTGTGATTACATATCAGATGTGTGGTCTTTGTGTTCAGGTCCTTTTTAATGCAGCCGCCCATGGAGTGTATCAGATTAACTAGTTTCGTCTAAAAAAAATCCAACATATATTCAATATTTAATAAATGAGAAAAATGTGCCCTTGGCGTGTGCTATAAAAGTGTTTATTGCTCACCAGCTCATCCTTCTTACGGATGCCCGTGAAGCATGTGACGACCCCACGCATCGCATAGTTGTATATGGGACGAGAGTTCTGGCCCAGAGTCTGCTTCATCTCGGCCGCATACTTTAAAGCGGGTGGACCCAGAATGCTGTAATAATAATAGCAAAAAATTGTAATTAATCAAAGATCTGTTCAATATACATGTGGCACACTTTTTGAAGTTATGCGAAGGCAATTTCAAAAGTATTCACTGCTCTCCCAATTGACCTTGGCCATAGAGCCGTTTCGGCCATAATTCAATTCTCGCTCGATTCCAAATAAATCAAGTTAAAAGCGCTTTCAATTTGCACTCGAGCAATCGACTGGACGAACAGCCGTGCAAGCGATCGATCAGGCCCCTTTCGACTGACTGCAAACTTAACACTGAGTTGAGATCGCATCTTTCAGATACAAATTGAGATGCTGCTGCTGATTCTCGCTGCCGCAGATATAGATAGTAGAGATACGTACGCGACACCAGGTGGCAATTGGCTGGGCATGTAAACAACAGAGCAGAACGATGAATTCAAACGAACTTCTGCCTCCTCCTGCTGCCACTCAACTGGCTGCTCAACTCACTCCCATACAGATCTTAATTTGTTTAAGGGCCTTTTGTTTACAGCCGAGTATGAGGACGCTCTACGCTCTCTACTACGAACCGGAAGTTTTTATAAACAAATCAAACGAGCGAGCGGAAGTGGGCGGATGCCGCCTGCCGCCTGCTGCCTGCAGATTGTATTTATATTTATAAATGATATATTAAATGTATTTATGTATGTAAACACATTCATCATTCCGTACGCAATGTATGCATTCATTCATACGTTCGTTCGTTCTCATTTGCGGTATGCCAGGATCTACGCAACACTTGCTACAAACGATCCGTACATCATATAGGAAATTACTCAAAACGTGGGAATTCCAGGAAACAATTTGCCAATCGAACAATTGAAATAACTTGAGATTGACACACGACATGCTTAAATTGTGAGTAATTCGATGAAAATAAATAGAACTGAGTCTGTAGGTGGATAGCCTGCCTACCACCCTACTCTTGCTATGTTATAAACATGGATAAAATCGCATATATATGCTTATGTATATATTCACTAAATAGACTTCTAGCGATCATTCAGCCAATATTGAATGAGTGCAAAAGAAAACAACGGCGGAATGATGTTTTTATAGCAATTAATTTATAACACGGAATGCCTAAGTTGTGAATAGCTCGTTGGATAAATAAAAGTATAGCTGAATAAATAAGAATCACTTGATTTTATTATAGAATAGATGCTGCTTTTGTCTAATTTAGCCGAATAAGGAGCTCCTTTGATAGCAAAGGGTAAATAATTCCGATAAGAATCGAGCAAGTTACAAACTGAATTCGTCTTTATCCGGCGACAAATCTCACAAATTTCACTCAGCACTTTCCCGCACACAAAGTGAACGTTGCATTAGTTTTCCCCCTCTTACCAAAGGTAACAAATTTCCATGTGCAGCACAATACGGAGTTGTTTAAAAACTGTTTTGATTATTTAATTTCTTTCTTTGTTCGATATAAATCACGAATTATTTATGTTTTATTAGGGGGAAATTCGCGCGAATAAAACGATTCTAACATCACAACTATGTAAACACAACTGTTGCCCGTCGCACGTTGACTGTTGGCTGTGGCCCGAGGAAAATTGTGTGGAAAATGCTGAAAACTCAACAACGAGACGCGAACAGTCGAACGAGAACGAACGCAACGCAATGGAATGAACAATTTGTGGAAATAGAAAAAGCGAAGAAAATATGCCACTTGATGCTCGATGATGACATACACATACACACACTAACACTCACAGAGCCACTCGAAAGTGCCAAATGCCACACACTCACACACACAGATACAGATGCAGAGAAAGAGAGACACATTGTTGCTGTAAGCTGCGCAAACACTGAAACACAGAGATGACAAACAAAAGAGGGAGAGAGAGAGACAAGAACGAACGCGCGACAGGTGATTTTATGCAAATAATTCGATTATTTAGCGCACGCATACATATACACATAGATATGTATATCTATACAGAAAATAGCAAATAATTCTAAGGAATTCTGTGGAGCAATCATAAAGGCATTCAAGGAAAACCCGATGCGAAACGCTTAGTCAAAGCACAAAAATGCGCAGCGCGTGTTCAATGAGAGATGACGACGAGGATGATCTCTAGGGGGAGCTGATCTCTGGGGGAATCAGTGGATGAGTGAACGCTGAGCAGAGTTGGAGGTCAAAGCTTTATTTGATTTGAGTTATGTTAGCCCATAATGAACAAGCATTGCTGCTGCTATTGTGGCGCTTACAAAGTGCGCTGATCTTTCGCCCCCAACAGAAGACAAAAAATCCCCAATCGAACTTTGCGAGGGTCAAAACTATAGAACAGTCAATGACAGCACTACGTTACCCGCCCCTTAGCAAGTGCCTCATTCTGTTCCCCGCAGCACAATTAATTTGCCATATTGGAATCTATAAATTGTGTGTATACAAAATACAAAAAAAAAAAAAAAAACATCTCGTGGTATATATTCATAAAGAATAAAAAATGTGTATATAGTATATACTGGCAATATATACATATAGAATATTTATTTTTTCTGCGATTTGTTCAGTTAATTTTTCAAGAATTTCCCGACTTGCTGGCGACGCTTCTCATGCGTTTTTCACGCTTTCCCACACACTTTGTCACACATTTCTTTCCACGCATCGTCACGGCATCGTCGTGTGTGCCATAAAACACAAAATTTTATAGAGAATCTTGGCGCCAATTGATTGCAGCAATAGCCCCACTGCCCAATACCCAACACCCAATACCCAATGCCCAATCCTCCATCTCCTGCCCCTTCATTTGACTATGAGATGATTAGGCGTGCGATTCATTTCGATTTCAATGAAACTATGCTAAGTTTTCAGCTTAACGACTCTTTCAGCTTTAGAGCAAAAATTGTCATCATCTCATTATGTATTTTTATAAACAAATTTTCCAATTTTATTTTTGTTTTTATTTTGTTATTTTCGTCATTTTTTTATTGTCATTTAGTCGAGTGAATGAAAGTGCCCCAAAATAGGAAATGCCCCTGTTTTGCGTTTGGTCATTCGCAATGCATTCATTCAGCTGCCTATGAATCACATCATCTATATATATATATATATATATATATTTACAAATCCTTCTCTAGATAGAGAGAAAGAGAGAGGGAGAGAGAGAGGGAGACCGAAAGAAATGTTGGCAAATAACATTTAACAAGTTCTTTGAATGAGTTTAAGTGGCCGTTAAATGAGCATCGGCATTCAAGAAATTCCTTCAGTCCCCCATCTCCTACGTTTTTAATAGCTCTCATTCCTATGAGAGTAGAGAGAACTTCTGCTGAATTATATAAATATAATTGAACATCAACTGGCAAAAGGTACTTAATTTCATATCGTTACTATAAGTAGCAATAACACAAGAAAACCCCGACGCAAGAAAATTGTGTAAATTTCGAAGAAAAAGAAAGATCACCTCAAGAACATATTTATTGTAATCTGCTCTTTGATGAATATCACAATGTCTCACCTTGAAAAGAGTTTAAAAAAATAACAAAAAACATATATTTATACGACTTGAGATTTCTTGTAGTCTCACACACTTCTTGCCCAATGACTAAAGCTCTCTTTCAACTCATTTGCGCAAAGGTATAAATTCTTGACTAATTAAGGATTATTTTTATGCCTTATGATAAATATGTTTTGTTCTTGCGAATGTCGTAAAATAGACGAAACGAATACACTACGCTAACTAAATTATATATTTACGCTCTTAAAAACAGAAACAATAACAAAGACAGAAAAATACAAACATTCGAAACATGAATGAACATCTTTTGGCAAATAAATAATAATTCTAATGAGCGAGGGAGGGGGGCGAAAATATGCTTTTCCTGCTAGTTTCCGTTCTATCTATTTACATGCGGCATAAAGAAATGTTGTTTAACATATAAAAAAAAAAAAGAATCAATGGCAGGGAAATCTCCTCTCCCTCCCACAAACATATACTACAGTTCGTCTTTTTTTCGCAAGTTTAAAGAACGAATCGAACCACAGAAAACAAACGCATTTGTTGACCTTGAATATGATCGTAAATAAATTTTAAAAATTATTGTTAAACACTAATGAGGCAGACTGCGTGCATGTTATTTGTTGTAGTTGTTGTTTATAATATTATTGTGGTAGTTGTTGCTGTTGTCGTTGTTTTAATGCCGATTACTGCGCAGCGGGCAAATTAATCAAGCGAGTCGAAGCAAGTTCCAAATTTGACAACCATTTGCAGAGAAAATAAACCAAAAACCCGAAAAGCCAACAATTTTTGGGTGCTTTGGGATTGTCAGCGGTTTGCTGCCTGTCAATCTCCTGTCTCTTTGCATAGAACAGGAAACAGGGAGCAGGGGAACGGGGGATCCACTGATAGGGCAACGGTAACATATGCGTGTGTCTCAATTTCAAATTTGGCGAACGCTTCAGTTCCACTCGTGGCATTATTTCTGACATTTGAATAGTAGATTGTATTCATATATTCACTTACCATTCCTTTTGCTTGTGCAGCGCCTCAAAGATCTCACTTTCGAAGTCCTGGAGCACATAGAAGGTGCGCCACTCCGGGTCGTTGATGATGTCCTCACAAGTCTCCGATTGGATGACGGCCATGCCAAAACTTTCGGCCGCCTGCACAGTACTTGCATCCCGACCAGCCGCGCCCACCAAACAGATGCGTGTGGGCAGCTTCGACATGATGGACAGTTCTACAAAGAGCCCAAAATAGAAGGAAAAAACAATTAGAAAAATGGCATGGCATTAGTATAAGCTGTTCCTCTATTTATAGCCAAAGATTATAATGTTTAAAGTGCAAGTAGACGTAACAGCATTGCCAAATCCCCTAGCAACCGGCTCCAACGAATTGCATATACTCTATACTTTGAACCACTGCACCATAATGCAATTAACACGCTTCAATTTTCTATACTCTACATCACGAGTTCTGGTGCTTCTCCGTGACCTTCATCTTCCTCAGTGATCTATCCCCATATAACGAGTTCTGGTTAGTGCCTTTCTCCATAGCCTTCATCTTTCTCCTGCTGCTGCTCTCTGCTGCGTTGCCATATTAATAAACTTAAGTACACTTTGTGCTCCAAGTGCTGAAGACTACGCATAGAGGCAGAGGCAGCGTATTCAAACTTTGGCGCTATGATTTATGGCCATTTGTTTGTTTGTTTATGCAAATTTCAGGCGCAGTTGGGGAAGAAAGAGAGCACGAAACTTTTGTGCAAAATGAATATTGAAACGAAAAAAACAAACAAATTCGCCAGACTCTACCATATAGACACCACTATATAGAGCATCCTCTCGTCGTGGCATCCACAGCAAGATAAACACAGTATCTATAGGCGAGTACACACACGCACACACACACACTCAGGCAGAGTGTGAAGGGCAGAAGACTCACTCTTGAGAGCGTTTCTATTATTTAGAAGCATTTTGTGAGCTGTTGACATCAATTTTAATTGTGATCGCCAACTGCTGACTGCTGATTGTTGATTGCGGTTTGCCCCCCCCCCCCCTTCCTCTCCTGCTGCAACCTTCAGATCATTGCCAGCAGCTTAGTTTTTGACAAGCCGAAAAATGCATAAACAAAAGCAAAAGCAAACGCAAAAGCAAAAGCAAAAGCAAAATGTTAAAAGAATAAATGCAGCTGCCGTACCACCCACACCCATACACGCTCATCTTTAGAAGAAATGCATTCAAGTGCATTCAATTTTAGGAAAGACACCTCCCACCTCCCCTCGTGGTCAATGTAACTATTACTCCACCCCCGCGCACTTGACAATGCCCCCGCTGGGCATGTGGCATTAATTTTATCCAGAATTGTGTAGCTGTAACTGATGCCAATTGCGTTTTCGTATCATCTGCCGCTGCTCGAGACATCGTCGCGACGTTCCACTTGTTTTCAATTGAGCCAAAGTCCAGATACTCCCACCGACAGAGCAGAAGGCGCAACGTTATCATCGCTGCTGCCGCACCGTCGCCGTCGCCGTCGTTGTCGTCGTCGCCTTGTGACGCAAGTTATAGAACACGGAAAATTTATACAATTTGGAATTTTACGTGCATTCCCCTAAAGAGTAAAATCTCGTATATTTCGCAATGTTTACAAAAGGTGTAAAGTTGGTACGGCAATGCATTGGCATGGAATGTATCTGGATGTCATGCACTCTAGCTCGTACGCCATCCCCCCAACCACGATGTCGCCCACTCCAATGTGCTAACACACTGTATGCATCTTTTGTTTTGGTTGTGTGTGGAGCTGTCTCCGATAGTTATGGCCGTGAGTCAACTGGACAATCATTGCCATAATGATACCATATAAAACACTGGCACTGGCAGCACAACTGGCTAAACAACACGCGACGCATTACGGGTATTTACCTTATAGAAGGGGCTCACTTGTTTACAGTTACACAGCAGAGTTAGTATATATTAAATTATATATAAACATTTGATATTTCATTTCGTTCCTTCTGCCACACCGCCTTCACCCACAACATTATTGTATTGCGACTCGATTTCGTTCTACAGAAACTGCAAAGTGTTTTACAAAGTATTTCAAGTGTTCCTTTGTTTTTCCAGCTAAATGTACAATTAACTATTGCATCAAGTTTATCGGAAACACTGGACTATATAGTAAATTTCAATCGAATCAACTCTATGTGTGTCTATATTCTATTCGGCTTGGTCCATCAGTTTTCCGTTTGCTCTGCTTGCTTTACAGCAAATTCTTCACATTTCAATTATTCTAAAACATTTCCATTTTGCCGTAAAATAAAAATATTGTTCTTGAAGTGCAAGCACATACCTTAACGCCGCTGAACTCATCCCTTCGAACAAGCGAATAATAATAAATACCTGTAAAATCCTTATACACCTGACAAACAGCTGCTGGCCTATGATCCGCCTCATTCTCCTGCTCATCCTCCTCCTCCTCTGCTGCATATGTGAAATAGTTGCAGGCGTGACGTCGAGCCGTGACTAAATTACCCTTGTTTTTGTAGAAGTTGCAGTGAAAACTAAACTTAGGAAGTGACAAGAGCAGCATGACGACGAGATGTCGCAGGATCAAACTCTGAATTCTGAATGGCAACCAAGTCGAGCTGACAAGACTGAAATTTTTGCATGAGAGAGCGCAGTCAGGCGTAAGCCACAGGTGGTCATTTCTTCTCTCCGTCTCTCTGTCTCTCCGTCTCTGTTTGTTTGTCTCTTTGGCCAGGTAGAGAAAACGCAAGTAAAGTGTAGAACGTGAAACACAAAGTTTGGGGTCAAAGTGCACATGTATCAAGGTGCACGGGCAGAGCATATGCTTAAGGGGAAATTCCCTCTGTCATGCACTCACTCGCTTCGTTTACCACTGGCAATCTGCCAAAAACATGCTGAAAAACTAATTGAGTGGCAGTTGAATAATGCAAACACTCACACGCACACGCACACACTCACATTCACATACACTCAAAGATGGGTATATATTCGTGTATATTTGTTGTCAAATAAACTCATCAAAATGGAATTCTTGTAATAAAACTGCCTTGTCTTCTACGCAGAGCCTTGACGCGGTCCGTCGCTGACCTGGGCCGAGCAGAGGCTGGGCAGAGGGCGAGCAGAGACCTTGGCGTCGTCGTAACAGCCACAAATACATACGTATATACGTATACACACCACAAATACATGCACACTATGTAAATATTCGAAAAATGTTATTAACATTAAGGTAACATGAGCGCTCACTGTTAAGCGCACACCCGGAAGAAGAGAGGGTATACGAAAGAGCAGAGCAAAGCAGAACGTGCGCAAATGTGGTAGGTAATAGAGTAAGCCATGAACCAGCAGTCAGAGCGAGAGGAGAAGAATTAGAAAGTATGCGCAAACGAATTTGCTGCCACTACCTAAACGAAGCAGAGGCATTCAAGGGAAGGACTCGGTCCATAGTTGTTCCTGTTAGCGCCCCTACTCCCTGTTGTCATTGTTGTTGTTGTTGTTCTTGTTGTTGTTGTTGTTGTTGTTGATGTTACTGTTATTGGTGTTGTTGCTATGGTACAGTGCCGGTTGCTATACACAGGGGTGTAGGCATTATTTAGCACACATTTTTTATTTTGATTTTATTTTTTACGTATAAGTCTGTCAGTGGCTGCCATTCAGTCATACATAAATATGTTTCATACAGAAATAAATTTCGATAGAAGCTTAACATTCCCTGACGTCTACAACAACAGAAACAACAACAACAACAGCGAGAAACGAAGCGAAGGAGTACACAAAAAATGATATTTATTTGCTGCCAGAGACAATTTTGATGTTTGTGAATATTCTATGGGGGGGATTTCTCATAGCGACGACATTGAAATATTCACAGGCTGCAAACAGCTGCTGTGGTGAATTCCCCCTTCGGATAATTCAACCAAATTGAAAGCTCACCTGTTTTTGATTGCTCTTCTATAGTTTCCATTTCGTTTGAATTGATATTCGCATTAAGATTGACTGAAGACGCCACTCACACACACACACGCGCATACGCACAGAGGCCTCACAATTCGATTAATTGATAAATGTTGAGTTTTCGTTTGTTTTCTTTGAATAATTTTGTTGAAATTTTTGATTTGTTTGCTATGTTTCACTCATTGCTGTTACAAGCACAATGGCAGACAGCATTTTTGTTTTTGCATTCAATTCAATTGAATTGAACGCCTTTAGTCGATTGAGACGCGGCGCGCAGAAATTCAACACATTTACAAATTACACACGCACACTCACACACACTCTCGCACACACACATATATACACGTATACGCAGAGTCCAAACACTCTTTGAACTTCATTGAATGCAGCAGCGGACGGGCGGACGGGCAGACGCGCAGACGGGGAGACAGACAGCAGACGGCGGGCGTCGTTTTGTGCTTCAATTTTTACAGTTAAGTATCGGCAATTTGATAAAAAAAAAAATGCACGCGATTAATTGCAGAAATACTTAAATCAATTGCTTTCTGCATGCAAATAATTATACTCCGACTAGTACGCGTTCAGCTTGATCACTAAACGTCGGCGCGTCGCTATTAAAAATCAAAATCAACGGCCAAACACGTCCGGTCGCACGGCTGTTCGTCTTGCTTTAGTA